>CM025793.1:4946380-5059052 GCA_014635995.1 Sarcophaga peregrina
TAGAAGGCAGTAGACGTTGAATTACCACCCCCGGAAGTAATACTTGATTGTGGTATCGGGCGAACGACTGGTTTTTTTTTTTTACGCCGAGGAGGGGCAAATGTACCTAACCGCACTATAGAGGAAGTCGTCACGTCCTCCGTGTGTGGGGCCCTCACCCACTAAATCCCGCCCTCGTACCGTGGACTGTTGTGTCCACTTCGGAACTACGGTGGTATTATTTCGGAGTGGAGTCCTTTTGGCCCTTTGGCCGTCTTCATGCTCACATCTGCGTCCGGACTGCGTAATGAAGGTTGGGGAGACTTCTAATTGTCTCCACTATTCCTTCCGTCCAAGCTCCCGACTGGGACCTCGTTTGACACGTGAGCTAGTATCATCTATGCCGGCGTGCCCACATGCTCCGCAGCCTCCAGATCTCTCTTCTTCAGTCTCAGAATGCGCTCCACGTAATTCGCCACTGAGGCCCAATTCTCTCATAACCCCGACAATGTTAGCGCCCGTTATCGTTCCGATCATCGACGTCAGTGCAGAGCGATAGCTCTGCCAGCGTGCACATTCGAAGATAGTGTGTTCCGCATCATCTATTACCTCCCCTTCCTCGTAAAGGCAGTAAGGGGAGGTGATCTTGCCCATTCTGTTCAGATATTTCCTAAAATATCCGTGGCCCGATAGCATCTGTGTAACGTAATAATTTACTTTATTTCCAGAATAAGTTTCGCCGTCCACCTTTCTCTATCCTCGTCGTTCTATCGTCGTTGCCATTCTGAAATGGTGTTTTCCCTCAAGTGACCGGTTATGTGGTTTCCAGCCGTCTTATAAATCTTCATCCGCTCTGCTGCCAGTAGATCGACAGGGATTGTACCTGCTATCACAAGTACGGCTGGGGCGGACACCGTACGATATGCCGACGCGATACGTAGTGCAGCCGTTCTCTGTACCGCTAGAAGTAAGTTCGACTGGTTGGAAGTGTAATGAACGAAGTTGGGTTTAGTATGTAGGCGCTCAGCAAGCCGAGAGTAAGTGTGGTGGCAGGCCGGGCTACCAATGTCTTTTGCAGATTTCCTTTAGCTTTAGCTTGTAAAGCTATAAAAAAGACCTGAGCGCAATAAGAATTCCACCAAGGCACATATTTTTTTGTTGACAACTGTTCACAAATGTTTTTCTAACACTTGGGGTTGTCGTAATGAATCCATGCTTCGTTGCCTATAAAAATCATTTCCTTTTAAAGCAGTCAAATAGCATTTACTTGCTTAACTTACTTAATAGGTCATTACAACACTTTAGTCAGGATTACAACCTAGCTTCTCACACCATTCATGCTGAGCGGATGTTGCAGTTATTACAGATTACTTTGGATAAATGAAGGCTTTTATTTTCTAGCTAAATAGGCCTTTATTTAAATAAATAAAATACTGGCTGTTATTGTTATCATTTTTGCTTTCCAAGACTTTGTGCCCAACGTCTTAAAAATCTTAATTTTTCATTGCCCTTCCCTTTTGATAGTCTTCATGGGCGAAAAAAATCTTGTTACCTCTTCACTTTAAGCTCTTTAAAAACATGATGGCTTAAGTACATGGCTAAAATCCAGACTAAAACAAAAACAAGTGTAGTTAATGCGTATCCCCTTCCATCTGTACATTATAGCGTTTGCAACACAGTGATGACTACCGGCGTTTGTAATTTCTCTCTTTTTCAATTCCATTGTCTTGTCACTGTTAATAATAACAACAAAAAAAAAAATGTACGGCCAGTTAAAATGGTTAAAACTTCTCTTGCAACTCAAGTACGTCTGCCTCCTAACTGTGTGTGTAAACATCTTGTGTAACAATAGTCTGGTTTGGTTTGGTCTGGTCTAGCTGGTTGAGTTGTTTGCCAGTCTATTTGGTTGACTGCCTTGGCTAGTCACCACATCAAATCAGCCAAGCCAAGCAATACAAAGCAAAGCTCTGCCTGCTGCCAGTCAGTTGAGAATAGCAAATCACATGCAAAACTGACTGACTGACATTTAAGTGTCACAGCATCACATTGCTTTTGTTTTGTTTTTTTCGCATAATGCCTTGGCCATGTTGCCAGTGTTTTACAACACTAAGGCACTGCACTTCATTTGTTTTATTTGTTACCCCCCCCCATTTTTTTTTTGCCTTCATTCCTTTTGCAAATAAATTTATTTATTAGGCATGCTTGAGAAGCCTTCCTTTTTTTTGTTTTAGATCAACATGCCATAAATGATGACAATAAAAGGCGTTTTGTTTAATCAAAAAAGGGGATATTTACTGCAAAAAACTATAAAGAAGCAATGAAAATCATATTTTATATATAAAGGCCTATTTATTAGTATATACTATAGCCTACTTGGTACTGAATACACGCATTCCAGGTATATAATGGTCCTCCATGGGAGAGTATAACTTAAAGTGCAATGGATTGACAAGGGATCCAAAGCGAAATAAAGGACAGCTCAGATGAATAGATGAAATAACTAACCTTAGAGTGAGGGGTGGTTGCTATACACTTTAAGTCAAAGTGATGATAGTCCGACGGTCTTGAATGCATTCATACATACATACATAATTGGCCATTACAACCCTTCAGTCAGGATTACGACCTAGCTTCTCACACCACTTATGTTGTGTGCGTTAATTTTATACATGAGTGGCGGGACCTACAGTTTAAAGTCGACTCCGAACGACAGATTTTTGAGAAGCTTTTCATGGCAATTTTTACTCTCAGAGGTCTTTGCCAGAAATCTGCTGAGAGGAAGTCGCCGAAGAAATATTTTTTCGTTTTGATGTCTGACCTGGGATTCGAACTCGCGCCTTTTGTCTAATAAGCCAACACACTACCCACTAGACCACGGCGACCTTGAATGCATTCCTATTTCTTTAAACTGGTCTATATAGTCTCTAGGTCATATATTTCTTTGCGATGATTTTTCATTACACAGTATAAAGTCAGCGAATCCAAGACCAAACAGATTCGCTAGCAATAGGAAGAAACTGTATTCGGATATCGGCTAAGCTCGGTTAGACAGACAGATAAGTGATTTCAGGACAAAGTCTGAGGATGGGGTACTGATATTGGCAAAAACAATACCAATAGACATATTGGCGGATGAAGGGAGAAGGATATACTTTCGCCATCTCGTGTATCCCGGACAAATACATACATAATTGGCCATTACAACTCTTCAGTCAGGATTACGACCTAGCTTCTCACACCACTTATGTTGTGTGCGTTAATTTTATATATGAGTGGCCAGACCTAAAGTTTAAAGTCGACTCCGAACGACAGATTTTTTTTTTGAGAAGCTTTTCATGGCAATTTTTACTCTCAGAGGTCTTTGCCAGAAATCTGCTGAGAGGAAGTCGCCGAAGAAATATTTTTTCGTTTTGATGTCTGACCTGGGATAGCAGCTATAAATGCGGATGAACGAAGGACTTCCATGCACAAATAGCAATCATGATGGGAGATTAGTTTAAGGGGAAGACAGACATTTCACCTTGTCTCTAATACAAACCCTTGGAAGAAGAACGAATATTACGGGCTGAACTACTACGTGACCCCGTTCCTAACTGGTCATGGATACTTCAGGAACTACTTGCACGGATTTGGACATAATATTTCCACTATATGGCCAAATTGTACAGATGAGGAGGAAGATGTGGAGCATATTCTAACATGCTGCCCCAGATTTAGATTGAGCGTAGAGACGATTTCGACTTTGAGGTCGCCTTGGTCTAGTAGATAGTGTGCTGGCTTATTAGACGAAAATCCTGGGTTCGAGTCCCAGGCCAGACATCAAAACAAAATACAAAAAGTATTTTTTCGGCGATTTCTTCTCAGCAGATTTCTGGCAAAAACTCTGAGAGTAAAAATAAAATTGCCATGAAAAGTTTCTCAAAAATCTGTCGTTCGGATTAGACTTTAAACTGTAGGTCTCCGCCACTTATGTATAAAATTAACACACACAACATAAGTAGTGTGAGAAACTAGGTCAATAATCCTGACAGAAGGGTTGTAATGACCAATTATGTATGTAGAGACGATTTCAGTGTGATAGAACTTTAAACCTAATCAGCCCTCTGCGAAGTAATGCCTTTCGGCAGTCCCGCTGGGATCGATTGGTTGAAATATGTAGGCGCTTAGTACGTAGGCACCAGTCATGGTGTAGCGCGCACTATTTTGTTAGAATAAAAATGTCTTTGATTACAATGTAAATAAATTTTGTTTCATTAGCCTCAACATAAGGAGTGTATGTGTTTCAAGAGAGAGGGAGAGAGAGATAGAGGGAGAGAGACAGAGACAGAGGGAGAGGGAGAGAGACAGAGAGCGAGAGGGAGAGAGACAGAGAGAGAGAGAGATAAGGAGAGACGTACTGCAAGGCAGGGATGGGAAATTGGTCTTAACAAATTGTACAAGAAATTGTACTTTTTTCAGATCGATTGTACTAAATTCATTTTTTTCTTTTTTAAACTATTTTTTTTATTATAAATTAATAAAAATATAAATGACAATTCATTTCATTGTGTGTAGTATTAAAATGTAAAAGAACAAAAATAACAGTAAATTTTTCAAATTGTTAGCACAGTTTTGACTTCAGTATAAAAATTATAGCACTAGTCTCATTTTTGTTCAATAAGAAGCTTTATTTACCAAAAATATTTCTACTTAAAACTTAGTAAACTCCCCTTATTAAAGTAAATATTCGGTCCTTGATATTCTTATAAAGATTATTTAATATTTCTCCGTCTATTTTCACCCACTCTTCGATAATTTTTAATTTCAAATTTCACAGCACTGGTAAATTGCCTGTTAACGTTTTCAATAATATTCATATCAGGAGAGCAAGCTGGCCACGATAAAATCTCAATATATTGTTTACGGAACTATTCCATCCTCTGTCTGCTGACATGAATTCTGGCATTGTCCTGTTGAAAAAATATATTTTTTCATTATTTTCTCTCAAGAAGAGGAGCAAACTACAGCTAAGAATAGTATTGTACTCTCGACTATGCATTTGCGTAGATGGAAACTGAAATTCGAGGTAGTCACTTAAAGAAATAACCCCCCAGCAATAGAATATATCCCCAAAATTTGAATTTCTAAGGTCACGACAATAGTATCGATAGCCATCTGGTCTATCCAAGTTCCACTTTTTTTCATCAGAGAATATGACCTGAAGACAATTCATTGTTTGTTATTATTGAAATGCTGGTGGTGCTATAATTATGAAAAGCACTTTAAAATAGGTAAACTTAACAACTTAATTTAATACTTAACTATAAAGGAATAAAAAAGTTTATGAGATTTAAATTTTAAATCACTATTTGTGATAAATTTTGTACCAGCAAACTATTTGTTATTTCAAAATTGTAGCAACACTAATTAAATGACTTCAATAAATTCCTTGTTTGGATTAAATTATAGACAGTCGAAGGAAACAGTCCATTTGTCCCTTTGATTTTTATTAAATTTTGGTATGAAAATATCCTTTCTACATTTGCAGATGAATGTGGAACGAATAATATTCCTTTTATAACTCTTAATATGTCAAGTTAGCAACGAGTTGCCATATGCAAATGAAACGAAAACAAAAAATTGTTCAGTGATGAGACAGAATATTTGAGTGATGTAATAAAGAAGAGAACATTTTTCAATAGTGCTAAATAAGTCATTGAGGTGCTATGGTGTTTTTGGCTTCCAAATAGTGCTAAAAAAAGTACAATTGTACCAACTTTTCCATCCCTGCTGCAAGGCGTTCTGTTTAAACTCCAAAGAAGCACGCTCAGTACAGTGTTATTGTTGTCGTAAAGGGGCATTTCATTCCATGGGTGTCCAGGTGATGCGCCTTGGTCTAGGACACCTTACAAATGATTTCTGTAGAAGCTGCTGGGATGAGGAGAAAGTAGAGACTGGGAACATGTCCGGTCCTATATCAAAGGAGAAAAAGACATCTTGTTGCCTGTTTTGTTACTGTTTTGTTAGAACAAAAATGTCTTTCGGAGATTCTCACTTACATCCCAATAAAAAGAAGCACTAGCCTAGGTTGTTGAAGAGAAAATATCACTTTAAAACTTGCCTCTGTCTGAAGAAATTCTTACTGCTCTCAATGTCCCGATACATGGCACTGTAGTCTCGTAACAATGTGTATCTCTTTGGTGCCAAACCACATTCGTAAGTTAGCATAGGTCTCAGCATAGGTGTGTAAGTTCATAGGTTTAGATTCGATCATAATGTCCATGTGTTACCCAATAGGCCACTTCATGATAAATACGCGTACATATACAAAAGAAACATTTTTTGTTTTTATTTTCCCCATGTATTAAAAAGAAAATACTTAACTTTCCTTTGGCTCTTGTTAATATTGTAATGAGAAAGAGAAAGAGAGCAAAGGAAATCAATAACAAATGATTTCCATTTAAATGACAGCAATGAGTGACACATGGTTTAAGGATTTGAATGTCATTTGTTGTTGGTTGTTGTTGCTACTACAATCCATGGAAGCTAGAAAGTAAAATAAAATTTTACTATGCCTGATAAAAATAAAACGAAATCTATTACTAAACTTCAGCTTAAATGCGGTAATAAATTTAATAAAACATTTATTTTTATTCGTAATTTTTTTGTTTTATTATTATTATGCCTCTAAACATTTAATTTTATATCACCACCAAAGGAAAGAGAACCCAAATCATCATCATAATCATCATCATGCTACAGTTGCCCAATAAACAAAAAAAGAACAAAACAAAAAAATTGCCATGTTTTTTGGATTAAAAGACCCGTAACCGAAATATATAAGAATTTAATTTTCCTTAAAAAAAAAAAATAAAACAAATATTTGAACAACAACAGCAACAACAATGAACAAAAAATGGAAGATGTCTGACGTTAATGATGATGTTGTTTGCAGCAGCACACTAACGTTGTTTAGATAATAAATGACCAGCCATAAACACATAATGTTGCCCCAACACCAATACCAATTTAATATGTTTTGTGGCCCCCGTTTTTACATGGTTAAGGATGGTTGGCAACGTATTGCCATCTTAAGAAAATCTTGAGGTTTTTATTTAAAGGAAAAAAAAAGAACTACATGGAATTAAATGGCGTATGCTAATAACGGTTCTGTACGTTAAACATCCATTCCATTACCTACATATTTGATCATTACAACCCTTCAGTCTGGATTATTGACCTAGTTTCTCCCACTATTTATGTTGTGTGTGTCAATTTTATACATAGTGGCGAGACCTACAGTTTAAAGTCGACTAAGAACGACAGATTTTTGAGAAATTTTTCATGGCAATTTTATTTACTCTCAGAGTTTTTGCAAGAAATCTGCTGAAAGGCAATCGCCGAAGACATACTTTTTGTATTTTATTTTGATGTCTGGCCTGGGACTCGAACCCTGGCTTTATGTCTAATAAGCCAGCACACTACTTACTAGACCACGGCGACTTTTATTAACAAAATTATATTTAACCCAGGTTATCCAAGAGCCTAATATGTGATAATTTTGCCCCTTAGCAGGGGCTTCTTTGATGGTTTGAATTCAGAGCCGAGAGCCAACATAAAGGCTCTCCATAGATTCATTAATAATTAGAGCTGGTTGAAAAATGCTGAGGCTGAGAGGAAGTCGCCTGCTGAAGGAAATCTGCTGAGAAGAAATCGCCGAAGAAATATTTTTTCATATTTCCTTTAGGTAGAGATGTCTGACCTGGTGTTTGAACCATGGCCTCACGTTAAATAAGCCAACACTCAATGTACTAGACTACATCGACATTATTCCACACGAATTTTAAAAACAAAAAAGGTTAAATTATGACTGCTGGTTGGTGGAACTGGTTACGTCTTCTTTAGACACAATTCTTCCAATACAGTCACCTGGTGTAAGTTATCTTCTGCGTTAGATGTGAAGCAATGGAGCCATGTTTATGAACTGTACGTTATTAAGCTAGAATTTTGTCCACCACTGTACTTTTGGATGTACGTTAAGCAATACTAGACTACGGCGAATTCATTTTTAGCTTGTTACATACATACATACATAATTGGCCATTACAACCCTTCAGTCAGGATTACGACCTAGCTTCTCACACCACTTATGTTGTGTGCGTTAATTTTGTACATGGAGTGGCGGGACCTACAGTTTAAAGTCGACTCCGAACGACAGATTTTTGAAAAGCTTTTCATGGCAATTTTTACTCTCAGAGCCTTTGTCAGAAATCTGCTGAGAGGAAGACGCCGAAGAAATATTTTTTCGTTTTGATGTCTGACCTGGGATTCGAAGCCGGGACTTTTGTCTAATAAGCCAACACACTACCCAATAGACCACAGTGACTTTGGCTTAAGCTTTGGCTTAGCTTGTTAAGCACTTCATATTCGTATTACTTTACATGAAAGAACAGTTATTCATTGTTTTGCTTGCATATTATAGTTTTAATTTAACCCTGCCACGCCCAGTAGGCGTTATTAAAGCATTTTATTCAATCTACTTTTTTTTGTTGTGTGTTAAAAAAGTGATATTTTTATGACAAGCAAAAAATTGCTAAAAAAAATTGTTTTTATTGCAATGACCTAAAATCTAATGGATTTTGAAAATCAGGTCAAAGGTGAAATATTAAAATATTTGATATTTATATACAAATAATATGATTTTAATTCGTCTTTACTGTTGTTGTCTACGACTTCTTACTCGTTTATGATTATTCTTCAAAGGCCTTTATTTGTGTTCTAATTTTTTTTTCTTTGCGAAATCATTTGTTATATCCCTAGCCACCTCTCTTCTAAGGACTGGTCTGTAATATTTTCATACTTTTGATGAATTGCTTAACATAAACACCAACCATTTATTTATTTTATTTTTTTTTATAGGCCAGAGTAACACATATAAATTATAAACCATTTTTTATTTAACGTTTATGCGCCTGATGTATTTCTCGTTTATAGTCCTGGCCACCATATCAAGGCAGCCTTTTTTGCCTGCCATAAAAATTAGATTTAATTTCTTAAAGTGAAATAATGCGTGTTTGGGACTGGCAGGCTACCAAAAGAAGGAAAAAAAATACCAAACCAAACGATTCCATATTAAATCATAAATTTCATACAAAAAGGCCTAATATTTCGTGGTTATTCTCAAAAAAAAACCCAAAAAAAATGAGGAAAAACGAAAAAAAACTTCTTTCCATTAAAGCAGGCCAACATTTCCGTTTCCGTTTTTTTATGTGTAAGTGTATGTGTATGTATGTGTGAGAGTTTTCTGTACATTATAATAACAGCCCAAAACTACTCGATCAAATGCGTTTGTTAGCCTAAGGGGGGAGTGTCTTTGCACCCTGCTTTTTTCTCTTTTTCTCTCTTAATCACCCTATTGTAGAGTTTCCTTCTTTTCTTTCGTTTTTTTTCCTGACAACCTGACAAATGACCATTTGATGGTAATTACATATTGTTGTTGTTATTTTTTTTTTATATTATTAACAGCAGCAATAACAACAACAACAACACCAACAATATAGTAAAAGTTGACGTTTACAACAATAGTAGCAAAGTGGAAATCTTTTGAATGCAAAGAAAATTGTTATGAAAAAGTAAACTTGCCAACATGCATATGCAAATGTATGCCCGTTTTAATTGTACCCTACCACCAGCACTATAGGTTAGTCTCACCATAGCTCAGCTAGAGAGTTTATTTAGAGGAAGTATATTTTCTATCAGAACCAACGTGCTGTCGAGGTGAAAATCTTATGCCTTCGCCTGAGTATACTTACCAATATGCTGATGCAAATATACGTCCATTTTAATTACACCCTACCATCAGTACTAAAGGCTGATCTTATCATAGCTTAGCTAGATTTTACTCAAAGGAAGCAGAGTTTAAATGGCAAGGCAAAAACTGAAGGTCTTTGCCAAAGTAAACTTGTTAATATGCAACTGCTAATATGAGTATATGCCCGTTTTAATTATACCCTACCACCAGCACTAAAAGCTGATCGTACCATAACCCAGCTAGATTTTACTTAGAGGAAGCAGAGTTTAAATGGCAAGACAAAAACTGAAGGTCTTTGCCAGAGTAAACTTGTTAATATGCATATGCTAATACGAGCATATGCCCGTTTTAATTATACCCTACCACCAGCACTAAAAGCTGATCGTACCATAACCCAGCTAGATTTTACTTAGAGGAAGCAGAGTTTAAATGGCAAGACAAAAACTGAAGGTCTTTGCCAGAGTAAACTTGTTAATATGCATATGCTAATACGAGCATATGCCCGTTTTAATTATACCCTACCACCAGCACTAAAAGCTGATCGTACCATAACCCAGCTAGATTTTACTCAGAGGAAGGAGAGTTTAAATGGCAGGGCAAAAACTGAAGGTCTTCGCCAGCACTAAAAGCTGATGTTACCACAGCCCAGCTACATTTTACTCTAGAGTTTAAATGGAGGCCCACCAGGCGAAAATTGCAGGTCTTTGCCAGACTAAACTAGCCAATATGCAATTGCAAATATAAGCCCGTTTTTATTATACCCTACTACCAGCACTAAACGCTGGGTTTACCATAGTCCAGAGGAAGCAGAGTTTAAATGGGGACAAATGAACTGTCAAGGCGAAAACTAAAGGTCTTCTCCAGAGTAAACTTCCCAACATGCATATGCAAGCATATGCACGTTTTAATTACACCCTACAATCAGAACTATAGGTTTGTCATAGTAAGAGTTTCAGTCCAATCAATATAAAAGAACATTTAGATTCCATTCAGCAGAAGGTTTGTTTCATAATTTATGAACTTTAAGTATAGAGTAGCAGAGTTTAAATGGAGGCCCACAAGTTGTCATGGCGAAAATTGTAGGCCAGAGTAAGCTTGCCAATATGCATATGTTCTTTCAATGATACCCTACCGTCAGTACTAAAGCTTGTGTTACCATACTAAAGATTTCAGTGCAGTCAAAATTCAAGCTCAGCTAGATTCTACTTAAAGGAAGCTTTGTTTCATAATTTATGAACTTAAAGTATGGAGTAGCAGAGTTTAAATGGAGGCCCACAAGCTGTCAAGGCGAAAATTTCAGGGCTTCGTTAAAAATTTTTAAGGAAATCCAAAGAAAAATTTATGATCGTCGAAAAGTACTTGGAAGTCATTTATATTCACCAGAAATTTAATTACGAGAAAGCTAAGCGTAATATAGGTACTGCAAGTGCTTAACGTACATGAAAAACTACAGTGCTGGGCAAAATTATACCGCCATAAAGTATAGTTCATAACCATGGCTCCACTGCTTCACATCTAAAGCAAAGGAAAATTTACTGTAGGTGACTGTATTGAAAGAATCGTGTCGAATGAAGACGAAATCGGTTCTATCCATCTGCAGGCATAATTTGGCCTTTTAACCTTTTTTAAATTAAAAATTCGTGTGGGATAACACCGCCGTTGTCGAGTAAGTACTGTGTTGTCTTTTAAACGATGGGCCACGGTTCAAAACCCAGGTCATATATCTCCAACAAAACGAATTACCAAAGAATATTTCTTTGGCGTTGTCTCTCTCTTGCCATGAAAGTTTCTCAAAGAATCTGTCTTTCGGAATCGACTTTAAACTTTAGGTCTTGGCACCGTTTACTCTCTCTTGCCATGAAAAGTTTCTTAAAAAATCTGTCGTCCGGAATCGACTTTAAACTTTAGGTCTTGGCACTCATGCATAAAATTACTACATGCAACGTAAGTGGTGTGAGAAGCTAGGTTGTGATCCTAACTGAAGTGTTGTAATGACCAATTATGTATATATGTGGGACAATCTCAATATCTTGGTTTTTTTCCAGCAAAATATCGATAAAAGAGCTTCTGTAGAGAAGTGTTTTCATAATTCGTCTTCGTTTCTTGAAACTTTCCCTTACCCTCTTGCAACTTTTTAAGGGAATTTATTTTTTGGTCATTTATTTTAAGGACCTCCGCTCTTTGTTGCTCCCTTTTTAGTTTTTTTCTAAATTTTTTTTTTTTTTGGTTGAAATATTTCCTTAACGTTGATGATGATTTTTATCTTGATTTGCTGAGGGGTTTCCTTTAGTATTTTTTTAATTTCTTTATTTTGTTGCCCTTCTCTGGGTCATTTTGCTTAATTAAATACGTATACATTGTATGTTACGTTTAAAGAATTCTTTGTTTGTTTGTTTGTCAAGGAAGTTTCTTTGTTCACAAATTTTCTAGAAAAATTTACAACAACAACAAAAAACAGCAAGAAATAGAAAGAAATTTAATTAATCGTTTGCTAGGCTAAGAAGGAAGCCCCCATCCTTCTTAGGAAATAAAACATAAAAAACAAGCTTTTAATGATATGAAGGCCTACTAATCAAATATAGAAGCGTTGAATAGAAAACCGAGATTTTAAAATCATTTTTAACTTTATAGAATTCGGGAAAGGAATGTTTGTAGTTTCTTTGCTGTAGGCCTATTTCAATAGCAAAAAAACGTAATTTTCATAAAATCTTTTAATGTGTACATGAAATCGTGGGTTTGTAACCAAGATAAAGCACTTGTCCTTGCTTGGTTTGAGCTAAAGTTTTCAAATCATATGTATACAGTAGAGATCAGCAATAAGTATTCAAAAAGATAAGTAGAATCGAATCATGCTTATAATTCCACTCATATTTATTTTAATATCATGGAAACTCTACTCATATTCAAAGTTTGAAGTACTCATAATATTCATACTTAACGACACGAGTGATGTTGTTGATTTCGACTCTCAATAACTCAACACGAATCACGAAATAAGTATGAATCGCATACGAATGCTAAAATACTTACTAGAAGATGCTCTGTGTGCTTTTCTGTCCCTTTTGCTTATGAGTCTTTTTTTCTTTTGTTGTAAATTCTACTCATTGCTGATCACTGATGTGTGTATGGTAACTGAATGTGCCATACGTGACATAAGTCTGACTACCCTCTTGCGACTCTCAATAACTCCACACGAATCACGAAATAAGTATGAATCGCATACGAACGCTAAAATACTTACTAGAAGATGCTCTGTGTGCTTCTCTGTCTCTTTGGCTTATGAGTCTTTTTTCTTTTGTTGTAAATTCTACTCATTTTTTTGAATACTCATTGCTGATCTCTGATGTGTGTATGGTAACTGAATGTGCCATACGTGGCATAAGACTGACTACCCTCTTGCGTTGCCAGCCTGTTCTATTTACCTATCATTAATGGTAGCCTTTATTAAGCAATAATATGCATTTAAATTCTCAATAAAATGCATATTTTTGCATATTTCCATAGAGGGCATATATTTCTACTTGCTTTCTTAAAACAATGATAATTTACTTTTTAATATGTGGGGCCTATGTAATGTCTTTATACTTACTTAATTGGCCATAACAACCCGATTAACGGATTTCGGCCTGCAGCAACACATCCTTCCAGGTGCCTCTGCTTCTTGCGCGCCTACGCCAATTGGTCACACCAATCGATGACAGGGCTTCTTCGATTTGGTCCTTCCAACGGATACAAGGTCGTCCTCTTTGCCGACTTCTGTAGATCCCCGCATCAAACACTCGTCTCACCGGAGCATCCTCCTCCGTTCGAACGACGTGGCCAAGCCAGCGCAGCCGCTGGATATTAATACGCTGTACAACGTCCATGTCGTTAAGGAGCTCATATAGCTCACTGTTAAATCGGATGCGAAAATCATCGCCAACTCGCCCTGGACCGAAGATCTTACGTAGGACTTTTCTCTCGAATACTCTCAAGGCAGCTGCATCAGTTCTTAATAGGGTCCATGCTTCTGCGCCATAGAGAAGCACGGGCAGAATGAGCGCCTTGTAAAGTATTAGTTTCGTCTTGCGAGAGAGGTCTCTGCTACTCAATTGCCTCTTGAGACCATAATAGCACCTGTTGGCAAGAGTAATCCTGCGCTTGATCTCCAGACTGACATCATTTTCGGTGGTAACGGCGGAGCCAAGGTAAATGAATTCCTTGACTGTATCAAAAGTATAGTTATCGGCCGTAATATGTGAATCAATACGCCGCACGGCTCTACTTGTCGATAACATATACTTCGTTTTGCCCTCATTTACTGCCAAACCCATCTTCTTAGACTCCCGTTCAATAGCACTAAAGGCAGCAGTGACATCTCGTTTGGTACGCCCTATGATGTCGATGTCATCAGCGTACGCAAGCAACTGGACACTTTTTTAAAAGATAGTGCCATTGCGATGCACTCCCGCCTTTCGCAGAACACTCTCCATGACGAAGTTGAAGAGGTCGCATGATAAGGGATCGCCTTGTCTGAAACCTCGCACGGTATCAAAAAGTACGGAGAGGTCCATTCCTACCTTGACGGAGCTGCAGGAATTGCTCAACGTCATTCTGCATAGCCTTATCAGCTTAGCAGGTATACCGAGCTCAGACATTACGGCAAAAACACGATCCCTATGGGGCAATCGAAAGCAGCCTTATAATCGACAAAAAGATGGTGTGTGTCGACTTGATTTTCGTGGGTCTTTTCCAGGATTTGGCGTAGTGTGAAGATCTGGTCGATGGTGGACTTGCCAGGTCTGAAGCCGCACTGATAAGGTCCAATCAGTGTTTTGACGAGGGGCTTCAGTCGTTCACACAGTACGCCTGTAAGAACCTTATATGCGATAGGGAGAAGGCTTATACCCCTGTAGTTGGTAGTGTCTTTATAGCAATAGAAAAACATCATAAGTTAAAGTGGCTAAAGAGCATAATTTTGCATATTTATAATACAGAAATATGTATGCATGGGGGCCTATTTAATGTGATAAAAAATTCTTCTTAGATTTTTGTTTTTATTTCTTTTGTTTTCTTTCAAATACCAGCCATCATAACATGCCAGTCCAAGCTTTAGGGAATGAAAAGAGGAGTGCAAGTTTTTAGAAAAAGGATTCTTTAAAGTACCATGTGTGTAGGCTCCTAATTTCACAATCCCTCATGTTGGCATTAAAGCTTAACAAGGGTATTCTTATTCCTTGCAGCTCTAATTTGTGTGGTAATAATTCTCTATGGTTGTTGTTGTTGTTGTTTATAAAGCTGCTTAAGGCCTTATGTAAACTAGCAAACAGAAAAGGACTTGGAATGACCACTCATATTATCTCATATCCTTAATAATTATATCCTTATGCTGAGTACAAGGACACCAGCAAAATGTGGTTAGAAATTTTAAAAGAAGACAATTTTAATCACCAATACTTTTGCATTAACATTTCAAAGGACACCATATAGATCCAGAACATGCCTATACGGAAGGATGGTAGTATTTTAACATCTTCCGTTATGCCATAACAAACTTATGTCCTGTTTTGTATACTCTTCATAACAGGCTTCATGTTTTTTTTTCTCGTTTTCTTTTCTAACCAAATTGGCAATGTTGTTATCACATTGTATTGAAGGGATATATAGCCTAAGAAGTGGTTGTTGTTGTTGTTGTTGGTTGCATGTCTGCCAGCCTGGTTGTTTAATATGTATGGGCTGTTTATGTTCTTGTGTTGTTGCTGTTATTGTTCTAATCAATCATATTGTTTACTGTGCACAATTGGTTGCAACAAAAAAAAAATAAAAGAAGAAAAGGAAAATTGCTCATGTCCTTAAGGCTACAGCCAAAGCAAAAATGTTAGTTGAAGTGAATATTCCTTTAAATAGAATAAGAAATATTGTTGCCTATGGTCCCATATCAGAAGAATCTAGATACTGGTATTTTGCTTTTACAATGCTTAATATTAAAATTGTAAACAGAAATACCATAAAAAATAGTAGCATAAAAAATGGTAAACAAGTTAACAAAAATACAACAACAAACACTACAAGAATAAATGTAAACAAATAACACAAACAACAATAATGAAACAACGTTGTTTACATTTGTAGATATTGCGAGAACGAACATTCGCCTTCAAGTACATTCATCAGACTGTTTACTTTGCGATATGAAAGGCAAGCAACTGGGTAGTAAAAGTTCAGTCAGTCTTGTGTAACGATGCTGTATATTTGAAGGGAATAACACTGGTTTAAAGATCTCCGTAGCAAAGATCAGTCGAATAGTTATTCTAGCAATTGTTATTGTTTTTGCAATCGGTGTAAACAGAGGAATAACAAAAAGGAGCAATTGTTGTTGTTTACATTAAGTTGTGAACAGTGGCATATGGAATTGTGTGAATAATAAAGAATTTTAATTAAAACTGAATGGAAATATATTTTTATTTTATTTGCAATCCACGACCACATATTTTTTGAGTCAAACTTCATTTTCAATTTATCTTCTTCAGGTGATAGGAGATTCTGCTACTTACAGTCCTTGGGGTCTCTCATCCATTAAATTTTTTCTCTAATTTTTCTTCTTTAGGGAATCGGGTGAATCACTTGCTTCCTCCTTAGGGATTCTATGCAATTGACGTTTTAGAGTCACTTTTTTAACAGTTCTTCTTAAAACACAATCTTTAGATCGTTTTAACTTCCTTGGAATTGAGTAGAATTTTCGTGTTTCTTTAGTCTTCCTCCGAAAATAGTCTTCCATACTCCTTTTCCCATTCAATAAAACGTTTTCTACATGCTCTAATCTTCTCCAAAAATAGTCTTCCATACTTTTCTTCCTATTTAAAAAAAGATTTTCGACTTTCTATAGCCTTTCCCCATAAGTAGTCTTCCAAACTCCTCTTTCCATTCAAAGAAAGCTTAAGGACCTATGGGAAACCCTACCAACTCGAAAATAAGACTTGCTGTTGCAGTCTTCTCCTCTTCTTTAGATCCAAAGTTCCTGCAGAAGTCATTCGCGTCCATGCCTATCCACATTTTGTTAAAGTGGGAAGTTGCGTCTCTGAAAACAGCAATGGAGTCAAGGATGGTCATGTTAAGTTAAGAAAATGAGCCAATCTTACTCATACCAGTCAAGGACATCCTAGCAACTTAGAACGTGCCTTAATGCTGTCAACGACCAAGGAATACTCAGTCTAACTGGGGTTATCTTAACATTTAAGCCCCGCAATATACCGAAGAATATATCAGTCGTGGTTGGTGCATCATTATTGCACATCCTGCCGGTAATTCTATGTCCTGGAATCCATATTCATTGCCAAAATTTCCTTGAGGCAATGTAATGTTTTCTAATTACGTCATGGTTTAGTTGTTGTTGTTGTTATTGTTGTAAAGAAACGTGTATTCAACGTTTCTCCATTCTTTTCTTCCCAAATGCGCTTTAACTTGTTTTAATTCGAAAATCCGTTTTAGTTGTTGTTGTTGTTGCTGTTGGTCGTTTGTTGTGAAGCACTTTCTTGCTTGTTTTTCTCCGTTTAACAAGTGAAAACTTCCGTTTAATGTTTGGTTTTTAAAACTCATTTTGCCTAGCCACCATCACTACCACTATGGTTTGGGCCAATACGTGTATGGGTGCTAAAGACAATGGCTAGTCTGTGGTTCGTTGTGCTGCCAAGCAAGGTCTGCTGGACAAACAGTAACTGCATCTTGTTATTGTGTACATACTTGCATCATAAGGGTATGGTTTTAATACTCTTTCGCTCTCTTTCTCTCTCTTTCTCTCTTTCTCTCTTTGTATTATAATTTCAGCAGGACTATTGTTGTCTACACTAGAGTTAAACATGCAGTTGCTTAACCATCCAGGCATTTAGTCTAGAACAGGTATTGAGTTCCTCTCTCTTCTCTTTTTCCCTCTCTCTCTCTCTATGTGTGGTTGTGTAGTATTTTCGGTTGTGGTTTTAGCATGTGGTTTTAAGAATCTTTTCCTTCTTTTTCCTTCTCCCTGGATTTTTTTGATTGTCTAGGTCCATATTGCTTATATTGGCTAAGGAGTTAAGCTGCCCAAGTGTGTGTGTGTGAGTGTGTATTTCCCTGTTTACCTTGTTGGTTATAGTGTTGTAAAGTATCAAGTTGTGGGAGTTGGCGTATTTGTTTTGGGTCCATAGCTGTTTAACGGAAGTTGTCGTTTTACAAGCAACAGAAAAAAAACCAAAAGACAAAAGAGAAGAGAAACTTCAAACTCTAACGGTAAACTGTATGGATAATGAGCAAAAAAAAAAGTAAACGGAAGTTTTTCTTGTTGTAATTTTCTTTCACTCTTTATTTGCTATCGTTTATAGTTTTACTCACTAAGAAAAATTTTTTTACAATGTATGGCACAAGCTAAGTATGTATACATATGAGGGTCGGTATTATCTATGTGCTAAGGTTTATTGAAATTGAAAGAGAAACAAAACAAACAAAATTAAAAAATAATTTCAAGCCTTAAATAAATACTCAAAAACGGATATTTTTTTATTGAAGTTTATCTTGCAATTCCCTTAAGTATTGTACGTTTAGTTAGGATTACAACCTAGCCTAGCTTCTCAAACCACTTTACGTTAAGCGTAAACTTAACACGCTTACTCTCTTCACACAAGACTGACTGAACTTCACTAACTCACTGGCGTGCTTTGCCTTGCTTTTAATATGTTAGGATAAACAGTCTTATGAATGTTCTTGAAGCCGAACGTTGCTGACTTCGCCTTCTCAAAATCTCTATAATTGTAAACATGTTGTTTACATTATTGTTGTTTGTGTATTTTGTTTACATTTATTCTTGCAGTGCTTGTTATTGCATTTTTGTTTACTTGTTTACCATCTTTATGCTAATTTTTGTTGTTGTATTTTTGTTTACTTGCTGATCATGTAAACAAGTTCATTGTTTTTGTTTTTGTAGCTTTTGTTTATAATTTTTCGTAACAATACCGTCTACTATTTCAAGAGTGGTTAGTTAGATAATCCGTTTACTGAAAGTGCTATCCTTAAGCTTATTGTGTAATGCAGTTCCTTTCTTTTGTTCACACAGAGATTTTCTTTATTCTATATTGTTTGTATTCCCTTCCCTTCCTTCTAATTTGTTAGCTGTTCGTTGTTTTTTTTCTTTTTGAATCCTTAAAAATTTTCTTCTAGTTTTCCCTAACCCCCGGTTTTTCTTTATCAATAAATTCTATGATTTTGTTTTGGAAAACTTGAAAACAGAAAAACTAATTCTTTTTTCTCGTTTTATGGGTGAAAAACTTACATTTAAAAGGAGTTTCTATAACTATGTACAGCAGCTTATAGTTTTTATTTTTTTTTTTTTTAGAACTTATTTGGGGGAGGATAAACGGAAATTGTTATACATTTTATATGATTTGTTCTGAAGTAGGAGCAGGAGCTGCAGCAGGAGTCGGAGGTACATGAACATGAAAACTCGTTAAAATGTAACGAGATTTTTTTTTGAACTGGGGATAAGGGCTAGAAAGTAATGATTATAATTTTAAAGCAAAATTATACACATTAAAATAAGAACTTCAACAAAATATTGGTAGCAGTAGCTTGTTTTTAAAGCAGTAAGAAAAATTTCGAAATGGTTTTTCAAATAAAAAAAATTTCTTAATGGCAGATTTCAAAAAAGAAAGTTTTCAGTTGAAAACTATGCTACCAAGTTTTATAATAGTTAGTAGCTTAAGGGTTTGTGTTTAAATTCAAAAGCTTTCCATGTTTCCTTAATAGCTTTTCAATTGTAAAGAAATTCAAGGATATGTTTTTACCTTTTAAAATCATTTAAAATATAAACTGTGTTTAGTTTGAATTAAAATTCTTTATTATTCGCACAATTCTGTGTGCCACTGATCACAACTTGATGTAAACAACAACAATTTCTCCTTTTTGTTATTATTCTGTTTACATTCTTTGCATAAACAATAACAATTACTAGACAGAGCGCCTTGGTAGTCTAGTGGGTAGTGTGTTAGACTATTAGCGTGAGGGTCGTGGGTTCGATTCCCACCAGAGGCTCTGGTCTGTGACACTACACCGAGCGTATGGTCGAAGTTACTCAGCTCGTAAAGAATTATAATATAATTTGTAATTGTATTGTAATTATTAAATAAATAAATAAATAATAAATAAATTACTAGACAATTGTTAGACTGATCTTTGCAATGGAGATTTTCAAATCACGATTACTCTCTTCAAACGCACCACATCTTTACACATGACTGACTGAACTTTTACTAACTTAGTTGGGTGCTTTGCCTTACCTTTTATATTTTTGTTTGTTTTTTTTTTTTTGTTTAAACCAGCACTAAAGGGATGACCCCTACTCATGCAGTGCATTGTGCAGGTTTAGGAAAGGTAGAAAAGGGAAGATGCGAACGGTAAGGAAACGAGTTGCCGCTGGTGACTGTAAAATGGTCAGTGCTATACCTTCACCATTAAACAGTCTGCAGCAAACGTCCCAAAGAAGCCCGCAGTTTCTCACAACTACTTATGTTTTGTGTGTTAATTTTATACAGAAGTGGCGGGACCTACAGTTTAAAGTCGACTCCGAACGACAGATTTTTGTGAAACAAGAAGAGAAAGAGAAGAAATCGCCGAAAAAATACTCTTTGTATTTTTTTATTTTTGATGTCTGTCCTGGGACACGAACCCTGGCTTTTACGTCTAGTAGGCCAGCACACTACCTACTAGACCACGGCGACCCTATGTGGGAACGTAAACAGTTTGATGTATATAAGGCAAATGTTCGTGACTTCACCTTCTCGAAATCTCTATAAATGTAAACATCGTTGTTTACATTTCTTATTGTATTGTTGTTTGTGTATTTTCTTTACATTTATTCTTGCAGTGTTTGTTGTTGTATTTTTTTTACTTGTTTACCATTTTTTTTGTTGGCGTTTGTTTTTGTATTTTTGTTTACTTGTTTAGCATGTAAACAAGTTTATTGTTTTTATTTCTGTAATTTCAATGTTAAACGATGTAAAAGTAAAACACCAGTATCTAGATTTTTCCATTTTCGTAAAAATACAAATAGAAAAATGGGAAAATTTTAAAAAAATTTAATTTTAAAGGCAAATAAAAAAGATTGTTTTAGTTTAAAAAAAATTAAAAGAATTAATTTCATGGTAATGCAGTCTATTGCGTAGTTCTTATGGTCTTGCATAAGCATTTAAATAGAAATAGGTCGAAGAAAACAAAATATGACGAATAAATCCCTAATATTTCATCCGAAAACAGACTCCATTATATTAGCCTTTCAGTATTAAGGCAAGTTATCTGCAGAAATCGCTGTAGTTAACTAGGTAGTGTATTAGCTTATTAGATGAGGGTCTAGGGTTTAAACCCCAGCTTAGACACTTGAACAAAACAAAAAAAGAAACAAATATTTCATTCGGTGACTTTCTCTCATCAGTTTAAGGGCAAAACCTCTAAGAGCAAAAGAAAATTGCTATGAAAAACCGTTCAAAGACGACTTTTAACTGTTGGTCCTACCACTCATGACAAACTTCTGCCTTTTCCCGGATTTTGGTAGAACTTGGTCAGTACAGGCACTGCGTTCACCCGTGGCATCACAACTGGCCGCTATGGGTGCTCAAGTAAACTTTGTGATATTAGAGCTACCACTTTGACCTAACTTTATCTATGTATTATGATTGAACCTTATAACAGCCAAGTATGTTAAGCTTCTTGAGGGAATTGCCAAATAAGCTTGACTTAAACTAGACATAACCTAGCTTAAGCTTGAACTGCAAATGGTTTAAGAGAATTAAAAATTTTTATTTATTATTCTCCCCTTAATATTCTCATTAAATATTTTCTTTGTCGGAGCTATTCATTGTATTTTATATTCACTTTTGTATAGAGAACACAGTGACAAGTAGTTCGCAAGTAAATTAATTAAAAATTCATGCCCAAAAAAGCTTTTAACAAACTTAGTAAACAATTTGTTGGAAATTGTCCCTTCAGAAAAAGGACTACAATAACAACAACAACAACAACAATAACAATTTAGACTTCATCAAACCTAACATACCTGCATGCATACATTACTGCCTTCACACGAACTTGTTTATAGGCAAACACAGTTTAAAACATACTTTTAAACGGCATTACCTTAAAGAGTTAGCCTGTGCAGTTAATAACAGGGGATCCTTTAAAAAAGGGACAACTTTGACATTAAAGTTTAACATGTTTTCAACAGATTTTTTCACTGTAGCCAGGTGTTACTATTCAGTAACTCGTTACTCTCTCTCTCTATCGTCTTTATAATGGCAGAACAAACTAAATTGCCCTTGAGTATTAGAAAGTTACTTAAAAAAATGTTGTGTTTTTTGTTTTAAAAAATTTTTTTATTGTTCGTTGCTCAACAAAATAATTTTTCTTTTAGCCAACAACCAACCATTAACCCTATTGGCAGCATTTCTTTCATTTTCTAAAGGTTTTTATCTTCTTCTTCTTCTGGTTATTGTTTTAGAAGCAAAACAGATTCTGTTTTGTTGCTCAAATAATAGTTGCCAATGTAGCTGATGTTGTTGTTGTTGTTATTGCTATAATTTAAGTTATTGTTGCCAATATATTGTGTAGATTGTAAAGGGCCCCCCAATAAACAAAAGACTGAAGTAAATTTACAGCCAAAGGCAAACAGGGAAATGCAATAACAATGGCAATGGCAATAAAACAACAATAACAACAACATTCAACTTTACACAAATAGGGAAACAACTAAATCAACTTTACAATAAAAAAAGAAAGAAAAAACTCAATAGGTTTTGACACAGTCATCGTGAACCTACACAGTCCTACACCTGACACTAGCTTAACGCTTGAATTTACAAACAAAAGAAAATTATAAAAAAAAGGAAGGAAATAAAATTTTAAGCAACAAAATGCTTTAATTTATGGACATTAGAAGTATCTCGAGCATTTTAAAAAACTACACCTAAGCCTAAGTATGCGAATAAATAAACCCGTGGAAATATTTTTTTTTCATATCATTAACCGTAGATTTAGGCCCGGTTAAAAGGCGGTTCGGTTGGGTTAGGTTGGAGTGGTAGCTTTGATATCAAAAGCTCACTTGAGCACACATATGTAGTGGTTCGTTGTGAACTTAGT
Source organism: Sarcophaga peregrina (assembly GCA_014635995.1). Classification (NCBI taxonomy): domain Eukaryota; kingdom Metazoa; phylum Arthropoda; class Insecta; order Diptera; family Sarcophagidae; genus Sarcophaga; species Sarcophaga peregrina. Next base: position 4,969,281 of record CM025793.1, read on the forward strand.
CCCTGTACTGACCAAGTTCTACCAAATCAGCTTAAGGGCTGCACATAAAAGCACGACTACCCTACGTTGGAAAACCATTCTGCAATTTTGATAAACGAAGCTATATCCTTGACATCAATAGATGATAGCTCCGTCAAGCTAATAAGAAATGGAGAGGCAAATAACCTACTATGTCTACACCTCATACGAGGTGGGCATTGCCAAAGAATGTGGACAACAGTCTCCTCTTCCTGAGCCGATCTGCAACCCAAGACTGAAGTCGTTAAATGGGGTCTGTATCCTTTCAATGTGTCTATCCACAACACAATGACCTGTAAGCATGGTCACAGTGATTGGGATGATGTTACAGCCAAGTCCGAGTAACTGGTTGTTGCGCCTTCTATCCATCAAGGGCCAGGTGAATCTAGCGGTGGAGCAGGACTTCTCATTGACCCAGGCAATATTGGCGTTACGAAGGAGTTTCCTCGCAATGGCCAACTTGAGCGCAGTAAGGGGCATACCCAAGTCGATTGAATAGGATTCCGGAAGAAATGCACCAGCCTTTGCGAGCTCGTCAGCTATACAGTTTCCCGATATGTTATTTTGCCCAGGGATAAAAGACAAAAGGCGGAAACCGCTTTAAATTTTTCCGGGTTCACAGAGTTAATTTTCTTTGTAAGACTTCTACGTCAAGAAACTTTCATTGATTATCTCCTTAAGGCTCTTAAAAGGGAGATCGTTAAGAAAACTAGCACTGTCGTATGGAGTAGGAGGAGGTGTTTGGATTAGCATGGAACTATGGTAGAGTTTGGAAGCTTCGCCTAATCAGAAGGGGTAAAAATTGTCGAATACGAAAGTAGGAAAGTTTTTGATTTTCTAATACAGGTAATTAGTTTTTGTGACGATCTTTTACACCAAATCCAAGCTTGAGGTAATATTCGTAACTGAATTGTCTCGGAGACCAATGCAAACAGCGAATTTTATAACGACAGTATTGGGGAACCAAAACGAACGCCTCGTAACATGGAAGGTGATATTGCCATTGGCATGTAACGAGAACCAAGAATGGCGAACTTTTGACTGATCTCATAGAGCAACTAAGGCGGAGAGCAGAACTCTTTACCAAGTTTTTTAGCCCTTCTGTTCTTAGAGGTAATAATACTACGACAATCACCATTAATATTCCAGAACTATTGCAAACTAATGCTCAATTTCCCAGTTTATTAAGCCATAGCCTAGTAGGTAGTGTCTTGGCTTATAACACAAATAAAATAAAAATAAATTTGTGTTTAGTTTTAATTAAAATTCTTTATTATTCCCACAATTCTGTGTGCTATTGTTCACAACTTGATGTAAACAACAACAATTGCTTTGTTTGTTCTTCCTCTGTTTATATCCTTTGCATAAACAATAACGTTCAAAGCAGATTTCTGCCAAAAATTCTGGGAATAAATAAAAAAAAAATTGCAGAAAAATCTGTCCTTCGGAGTCGATTTTAAACACACACAACATAAGCTAGGTTGTAATCCTGACTAAAGAATTATAATCTAGAAGTAGCAGTAGAAGTAAAACAGTTTTGCAGTCATTCAGACAGCTAGTGGACTATCGGAAAGGCGGTATGATTGACGACCAGGTAGGTCAACGCTTAATGTCATAGCGGACGTAGTGGAATGCGTTGAACGGACCAGACTTAGGTGTTATTATCCGTAGCGTATTTTTGTCTTTGCTACGTTCGATGTGCGGAATCCTTTCAACGATGGGAGGATATCATTAAGGCACTTGGAGAAAGATTTCGTATTCCTATATATCTTCTAAGAAGATTAAAGGTTCGCAAGCCTCTCAATGATACACCCGATGGTCTGAGGGGTTTCATTAAGTAATAAATACCAGACCATGTAGAAACGGGTTAGAGGGTAGGGTTTTTAGAGAGTAAGGGTGTATAGTGTACAATCCTCTTTTATAGAATATGTGTATGTAAATGACAAGTGTAAGTTTTTGTTTTATATGTATATAATATGTTTAAATGTTTTTTATTTTAAACTTTATAAAGTGTATTTATGTGGATATTTGTTTTACAATTGTTTTATGTATGTGGTATTTACAATCTGTATTATTTGTATTTTAGTTCACATCTTTGGGTTTGAGTCTTTATAATTTATTGACAATTATATTTGTATTAAATCAAGATATATTTTATAAGTTTGTTCACTGTTCACTGTTTTATGCTGTTCACTCGTTCACTCGTTGGCTTGTTTTGGGTTGTTCAACGATCGATAATCAACTGATCTAGGATATTAATAATTATGCTGGTGATGTTGATGAATGTGTATATGTGATGTGTGGTGAATGTAATGTATATGTGAATGTTGATATATTGTGAATTAGGATGTGTGTTGGGGATGTTTGTGTTGTCAGGGTTGGGGTTAGATGATTTGTTCACTCGTGTGAACAGTTACAGTATTCCCTCGATTTACGTCGTAGAATGTTCCGGCAAAAGGCAACATAAATAGAATTTACAATAACTCATACTGTCAGATCCATTTATTTATGTAAATTTTATAAAAAAAAACTAAAACAATAAATTTTTATTCTATGTATTGGATTTTTTTTTAAAAAGGGAATTCCCCTGATTTTGTTTATAAATAACAGAGGCGACGTAAATCGAATGACGACGCAAATCGAAGTTGAAGGGAACAAAATTTTTGACAACGTTAATCGAAACAACGTAAATCGAGGGAATGCTGTTAGTAATATAGGTTCATCTGGTAAATTTCAAGCAATCAATTTACATCGGAGACTCGATAAACGCTGTAAAGGAATATCGAAATTTCACTCATTTTTCCATCCTTTGGCAATGGCAGTTACGGCAGTTATTTATTGTTGTTTGTTATTGTTGTTGTTGTTGCTAGTTTTTATTACAATAAACAACTTCAAAAAAAAAGAGCGCACGTCCCTATAAGGAAAACTGTGGAAAATTATGGAGCACATACACAAACCAAAATGAAAAAAAGAATTAAAACAAAACAAAACAAAACAACTTTTTCTGACAGTGTTTCGTTCATAAAAATAGTATTGCGATCATAAACTCATAAAGTTCATATTGTGCAACACTTTTACCACAAAAGTGCAACAAAGTGCAGGCACTACGCAGCACCAGCAGGAAGCAGCAGCATACATATTGTATAGTAACATAGGGAAAGTGAAGTTAAAAAAAACATTTGAAATGTTGTTCGCTGCTGTTTTTTATCTATTTTTTCCACAAGTTCAAACAAATTTATTAAAAAAAGGGTTGCCAGATTTTAGGGAATTGAAGTCAGATTTTTTAAAATAAAAAGAGAAACCCAAGTCACCTAAAAAAGGATATTTTGCGATGCTTTTTTCGTGTACTTTGTATTTTGTTTTTTTTTTTTAATTTAAAGATGGTAACCCTATATTTTTTAAACTTTAATCTCTTTCTCCCATAAAAAAGTACAACAATTTAACACAACTGTTGTTTTTTGTAGTGTTTTATTATGAAAATTCCTTTAAAAAGTGTATGCCATTGTATTGGCCAATTGGGTTAACCCTGGGCGTAGTTAAAGCGAATTTTTTGTTTTCAATGATTTTCTCTCTGGCTAAGGCTCTTAGAAATTTTTTCTTTTTCGGGTATGGAGTAGAGGGCAATACAGTGCGTGGAGTAATAAAACCAAATCCTTTGGTTTGTGGTTAAAAATAACTTTTTTGGGAAAATTTCTGTTGGTACTTGGTTTTTTGCCATCTTCCGGCATAGTTTTTGCCGAGGATTTTTTTTTACCATATGGAGGGTAAAATGGTACGCGTTTTAGTTTAAAGTTAAGCTTAAAAGTGCTTGAGTTTTTCTTTTCATTTGTACATACTTTTGCTAGGGTTTTTAGCTCAAGGATTTTGGGTGCAGGGGGGCAATTAAGGCAGGAGGACATTAAATTCAAAGAGATTTTTTTTAGGGAAGTAAGTGAGTGAAACTGTGTTTCTTTAGTTATGACCTTAACTGACCTAAATTTAACATGACCTGGCCATAAATCCATCACTAGTTTTCACTATTACCGTTATGTGTACACACCAACCCCGCTGAGAAGTGTACACAACGCCGAAAACAAATTGAAACGAAATTCCCTCACGCAATTTGTTTAACTACCTTTACTGGCAGTCCTGTACATACCCCCACCATCTTTACTATTATTAGGCTTAGCACGAAGGGCAGGAGGGAGTTGGTGGTGCTTTTTATTTTCTCTTAAACTTTAGTTAAGATTTAAACCAAAAATTATAAGCCAAACTAAACTTTAACTGTGCACATACCAGAGTCCTTTAGTAAATTTTTTACATTTAAAATGATACGAATTAAAGCAACCATGAAATTAAAGACTTTCTACTCCAGCTAACTTTGCTTACAACACACAAACACAGAATCATACACACACTCTCTCACACACATACCCTCTGTCTAAGTAAGCATAGCATAGCTGCTGCTATGTCCCTTAAGAATTCAAAGGCATCGAAGGATAGATGAATGCCGTAGAAAGGCAACAAAGAATTCAAACAAAGTCTTCGTAAAAACGTAGTAAATTTTCTCCAGATTCAAGCAGCAAATTAGCAAACAAATCTTTAAAGAAAAAAACTAGGAAAGCAATGAAAACCTTTACTTAAATGCAGGTTATAAGGGTTGTTAACATTAGCTAACACAGGCTATGAAAGTAAGCATATGTTGGCTTTTTATTTGTCTAGGAAAAATGAAATTGTTGAAATTACTGCACCCAAAGGTGTAATTGAATACACGGAAAATAGTAAAAAAAGAGAGAAGTTTATGCCAGACTCTATTAATTTTAACCCATTTGGTGCCAGCCACTAAGTACAGTTGACTGAAGCTGAAACTAATTTAAAAATTATGAGGCAGCAGGGCTCTCCAGCTAGTTTGCGGAATATGAATACAAGAAATACAAGTTATGGCAAATACTTTAGGAAATCGACCAGATACTCACCATTTTTGTTGTCGACTGTAAGGCATCAGTCGATAGCTCAAGCTGCCAAGGAACCGATTTGAGCATTATCAGTGCGGCTTCAGGCCTGCTAGATCTACCAGCAGAAACTTACACTACGACAAGTGATGGCGAATATTTTTGGAAATCGACCAGATACTCATCATCTTTTTGTCGACTATAACACTGCATTCGATAGTTCAACACGTGAAAGACTTAACCCACTTGCCAAGGAACTGATTCGGGCATTATCAGTGCGGCTTCAGGCCCGCAATATCCACCATATACCAGAAACTTACACTACGACAAGTGATGGAAAATACTTTTGGATATCGACTAAATACTTATCATCTCTTTGTTGTCGACTGTAAGACATCATTCGATAGCTCAACACGTGAACGACTTAAGCCACTTGCCAAGGAACTGATTTGGGCATTATCTGTGCGGCTTTAGGCCTGCTAGATCCACCATAGACCAGAAACTTACACTACGACAAGTGATGGAAAGTATTCACCATCTTTTTGTCAACTGTAAGGCAGCATTCGATAGTTCAACACGGTATCGCTTTTCCTCTGCAATATAAGAGCTGGACACCCCAGGGAATACATGGTAACATGGTAGTACTTAGCATCAGGTTTTAGCATCTCGACAGTCACAAGGACAATTGGATGTCCCCCAATCGATCAACATCCAACCAGATCGATCATATTGTGATTGACGGAAGGCATGCATTCATTGTACTGGATGTGCGCACATTTAGAGGGTCAAACATCGACTTGGACCACAGCCTTGTCGCAGCCAAGTTCCGATTGCGCATTTGCGCTTCGAGAACTGCGCGCTTAACTGCATTGTCAAAGCTGATCGTTAAGAAGCTGCGATCACAAAGGACAGCCAGAACGTTCTCCGCTCAACTCTTGGATAACCACCGTCGTTCCCCATCTAACCTTAACGACATGGGTGGACTGTGGGTCAAAATCTCCCACTCCTTGCGCAAAACTGCGGAAACAGTCCTTGGTTTCGAGGATCCCACCCCAACGAAATCAATGGTAGAATGAGGAGTGTCTCGAGGCAGTTGCAGCAAAAAACGGCGCATACAAAAAAATGTTTCAGTCGGTCGCTAACGCGAGCCATTGTCGAAAACTATAGAGAGAGGAAAACGGATGAGAGATGCCTTTTCAGACGCAAGAGGATTAAGCAGGAAAGGCAGGAGCGTGAGGAAGTTGAGATGTACAGATGTAGGAATGACGAGGGGTATAAGCTCGGAGCCTCTTCCTATAAGGACGAGAATGGAAACCTGGTTACAGATCCGCAGAGGCTGCTGTGGTTGTGGAGGAAAAACTTCTCTACTCTGCTGCAAGACAATGACGACACCAATACCGCCTCTAGAGATGATGTGCCGAACCCGATCGATGATGACGGCATGAGATTATGCCGAAGGACGAACGGATGCGCTGGCTCGGCCATGACTTTCGAATGCAGGAGGATCCTCCGGCGAGACGGGTATTTTATGCGGGGACCTGCGGAAGTCTGCGAAGAGGATGAATAGGTGAGGATATTACGGCGAAAAATGAGGAAACAACTGGATGCAACTTTAAGGCAATTTTTTCTGTGTTGGAAAGCTAAAATTGAGAAAGCCCAGTGATTACCCTGGCCTTCAGTGCTACAACTTGGAACATCATGAGGGTTCATCCCCTTGAATTCAAGGAAATATTTTTGGGCTTCTGGCAAAAACTCTAAGAGTAAATAAAACTGCCATGAAATTAAATTTAAACAGAATTTTAATTCAAAATTCATCCTTTTTCCTAATAAGCGAACACCATACCCTTGCCACAACTACTCTAGAGATAACAACTCAACAAGCCTCCTTAACAGCAGCAGTAGTACAAACACCAGCTTTAGCTACCAGCACCCTAACTCACTGCTTACTAGTGATGAACCGAAATGGCAATAAATAATCAATAACTGATGTAGCGAGTAAAAGTCATCATGTATTCGTATGTCTGCCCCTGAGGTTATTTGGCGGCTGATAATGTATAAAGCTCAGAGCTAATACTGCTCAGTTCCTGGCTACTCTCACTATTTAAAAGTGCAATCAGCAGCAACAGCTAAAGAGCATCACTAGCAGCAACAGGAATAAGACTCAATTTAAAGCAACAAAAACAAAAAAAAAATGAATGAGAGCAGCACAGTGAGCCACTTTTAAAGTATTGTTGTGACGGGGATTTTTAACCTGCAATCAAGCAGAAATGTAAAGGAGTGCATTCTTAAGAAAGGAACTGAAAGTGTAAGTATTGTTACGTTTTTTACATTTTAAAAACGTTTAAAATATGAGCAGGTAGATTGTAGGTTAGGTTAGAGGACGCGTATCTGTCAAGCAAGACAAGTACAAGTAGATTGTAAATAAAATAAAGAGAAATTTGTATTTTGTTTCAATTAAAATTCTTTATTATTTGCACAATTCTATGTGCCACTTTTTACAACTTGATGTAAAGAACAACAATTGCTTTTCCTTGTTATTCCTTTGTTTACAGCCTTTGCATAAAGAATAACAATTACTTGGAGATTTTCAAATCAGGATTACTCTCTTGAAACACACAGCGTCTTCACACAAGGCTGACTGAACTTTTACTAACTCGTTCTCTGCTTTGTTTTGCCTTTTATATGACAGAGTAAATGGTCTAATGTCTGTTCTTGGAGGCCAATGTTCATTACTTTGCTTCTCGAAATCTCTATAAATGTAAACACTGTTGTTATGTTGCAAGAATTAAGGAATTCATACCTTTAAGCTGCTGTCAACATCTTAGATGGCCATACCGTCAACAGTAACTCTCCACTTTTCAATGACTTACACAGTATTTTGTATCCTTTTACCAAGGCTACTCTATAAAGCTAAAGCATCATCAAAAGGGGGCTAATAGGGAGGAAGGAGCGGATAAAAGTAACTCCAACAATCATGACGACATCATCATGATAACGATGTGTATGACGATTTTTCTTCTCCTTTTTTTTTGGTTTCATTTTTTCGTTCATTATGCCAGCGATTGAGCGAGCGAGCGAACGAGTCACAGCTGCAGTTAAAACATTTCGGTGTCATAAATACAAATTGAAGTCAATGATTTATTGCTTTTGGGAAATTGTGGTTAAACTAAACGACAGATATAATAACAACAACAACAACAACAACAACAAATACAATAAAAACAAAATGGAAAATAAAGTGGAAAAATATGATACATGAAGGGGGGAGAGAGACACAAAGGAATGGAAAGAAATGGAAGGAAAATATGAAGAAATAAAAGAAGAATTGCTGCCATGATAAACCACATCAAATAAAAAAAATTTTTTAAAAATAATATGCATATGGACGGACGGACGGACAGACAGTCACAGACGGTACAATATAGCCAATATATGGAAATTGTAAAATGAGAAAAATCAGGATAAAAAAATACCTCAGACTTATGGAGTATCAATGGACTAAGTTACCAACTGCCAAGCGTACGTGGCTGTATATAGATGCCATGAATTTCAAATAGCAATCAATTTGGTTACGAGTTTAGTTACAATATTGTCGTCATTATTTAGTTCGTTTTAGAAAATGTGATTTCTTTGAGCGATTTGTGATTTCCAAAGGAATTAATCACAGTCTGGCTAAGTTATTTTTATTTGATTTTATTTAGAGCTATACCTCCTAATCACTTTCGCACGAATGTCTTCAATTTGCCATAAACTGCATTATACTATGTTCAGACATGTAATTTTATTAAATCAATATTCGGTTTATTGAAAACAATATTTTTAGCGTTCAGACATATAATATACGAAAATTTATTTGACAGCTGGTAAACAAAACAGCTGATTGCTTCAACAACATTGCTTTTAATTTAATCGCGAAAATTAGTGCCAAAAAATTTTTTTTAGAAAAAATGGAAAACATTTTAACATTGGAAAAGGAATTTTCTAATGATTAACTGAAACGCCGAGCTGTTGCGGTTAATAGGGACTACTTGTGACTCCAAAGTGGATTTCCTCAGAAGGATGAGAAATAAAAATTTGATAATATTGAATAGCTAGCAGAACAGAAAACTTTTGCTTATGGTCTTGTCGTTGTTTACATTTGAGTTGTCAAATATCAATAGGAAGTGTTCGGAAAAAATGTAATATGCTCACTGAACGTACTTATGACAGTGTTGTATTTAAAGTTTTAATCAATATTATAACAATTTATGAATTTATTGATCAATAATTAATTGAAATTTTATATGAAATATTGCGATCAATAATGCCGTTTATAACGATTTTCTACATATAAATGCATGTCTGAACATATTATTAGATTGCGGAACATATGGTACACCAGAATTTTAATTCTGTTTGAAAGTGTAATGATTCATTCATACGAATGCTAGTTTTTACCTTTTAAAAACTTTTAAAATATAAGCTCTGGATTGCAAATAAAATATAAAAATAAATTTGTGTTTAATTTTAATTAAAATTCTTTATCTTTTGCACAATTCTATATGCCACTGTTCACAACTTTACGTATACAACAACAATTGCTTCTTTTTGTTATTTCTCTGTTTACACACTTTGCATAAACAATAACAATTACTAGACAACTGTTCGACTGACTTTGCAAAGGATATCTTTAAACCACGATTATTGCCTTCAAACATACCGCATCTTTACACAAGACTGACTGAATTTTTACTAATTCATTCGCCTACTTTGTCTTGCCTTTTATAAGGTAAAGTAAACAGTCTGATGAATGTTCCTGAAAGCAAATGTTCGTGTTAAACGTTGCCTCTTTTTGTTATTTCTCTGTTTACATACTTTGCATAAACAATAACATTTACTAGGCAATTGTTCGACTGATTTTGCAATGGAGATTTTTAAACCACGATTATTGCCTTCAAATAGACCGCTTCTTCACACAATACCGACTGAATTTTTACTAACTCAGTCGCCTAGTTTGTCTTGCCTTTTATAAGGCAAAGTAAAGAGGCTGATGAATGTACTTTAAGGCAAATGTTCGTGTTAATGTTGAACGTTGTAAACTCAAAAAAGGAGTATCTATATTTTTTTCATTTTCGTAACAATATTTCTAAAAGAATTTAAGATTTTTAAGGTTTTGGACGGAAGTGTAAGCCTTCTCTGGAATATTTTTTTCATTTTCGTAACAATATTTCTAAAAGAATTTAAGATTTTTTAGATTTTGGACGAAAGTGTAAGCCTTCTCTGGAATATTAAAAATTCTGTAGAAATCAATACATGAAGTATATAGGCAAACTATCCGCATTCTTTGGCAGCTTTTTAGCACGCCATTCAGTTTAACAGTTTGTCCGGTAGGTACTTGGTTTTGTTAATATAAGTCGAGAAAAGTGGCCGTAGTCGAGTGAGTGGCTCATTGGGGTCACCGTGGTCTAGTAGGTAGTGTGCTGGTTTATTAGACGTAAAGCCAGGGTTCGAGTCCCAGGCCAGACATAAAAAAAAATTAAAAAAACTACAAAAAGTATTTTTTCGGCGATTTCTTCTCTTTCTCTTCTTGTTTCTCAAAAATCTGTTGTTCGAAGTCGACTTTAAACTGTAGGTCCCGCCACTTCTAAATAAAATTAACACACACAACATAAGTGGTGCAAGAAACTGGGGGCTTCTTGGAGACGATTGCTATAGACTGTCTAATGGTGAAGGTATAGCACTGGCCATTTTATAGTCACCAGCAGCAATTCGTTTCCTTACTGTTCGCATCTTCCCTTTTTCCACCTTTCCTAAAACCTGCACAATATACTGCATGAGTAGGCGTCGTCCCCTGAGTGCTGGTTTTATTAGAAAAAAAAATTGAACGTCTGGTTTCGGTAGAATCCACGGGTCAGACATCACCTATAAAATGACTTTCTGTGAGCGGAGGAGACTAGGCAGTAATCCTGACGGAAGGGTACATAAAATTACTCTCTAGAGGAGCAATAAAAACAGTGTAAAAAAGTATCAACAATTTCAAATATTTAAACCCCACCTGTGTGGTCTAGACCACCTTTTATAAAATTAATGTCATATTGTCTACTATTTGACTGTTTATCTGTTTGGCTACAATAAAAATAACATTATATGAACACACTAACATGGCTTTAAAAGCATATTTCATTATTTGACAATATCTGAAGACATATTTATGATAAACTGTCCAGTTGCTAATTTGTTTTGTTTGTTTGTTTGTAAGCCAATATAATGGGACCATAAGCCACAATTGTTTAACAATTTTACAACATTATTATGACAACAATAGTAACAGCAACAACAACAAAAACAAAGAAGGCAATTAAATCAATTTTTTTTTTTGCATATAAAATGCCATTAAAAATAAGCGCATAGGCATTGGGCATACATATGAACAGAACATGATTTTGAATTGAAAGCATTGTTTGTCAAATTGCTAAAGAATTGCTTGGGCACTGGCACTGGCACTGGCACTGGCACTTGCATTTTAAACTATAGAAACAATAAAACAAAGAATAAATAAACAAATAAAGAAAGAAAACGAAATAAAGTTTTTATCTATTTGTCAACGCCTTTTTACAAGTCTTAGACAAACGCCTTTAAACAAAGCAAAAAAAAAATGCCTGCCATTATGCAAGAATATGAAAAAAAATGCTGCGATAAATAAACACGGAATGCAACAAAAAAAAGCAGGAAAAAAATGTTGCTGGTATTACCATAAAAAAAAACGTTTTATAGCCTGGCCACTAGGGCTGTTATAAAATAAAATGAAATAAAAAATCTTTGCAGAAGCAAAAGTAGAAAAAAACAAAAGAAAAAATCAGTTTTAGAATTATAAACTGCCCCTCTTAGAGAGCCAAACCGATTCTTTTTGGTTGGAAACGAGCCAATTTAAAACATTAAAATGTTTTGCATTTTTATTATTTTCTTAACTTAATTTGTTGCTGTTGCTGTTGCCGTTGCTGTCATTGCTGTCGTTGCATTGCTTACTATTGCCTTGAACACAGTAGTTGCAATAACTTTACATAGAGAGAAAAAACAGCTCAATTTCTATGACAGAAGAGGCTTAAGAAACATTGCAGGACTTCCTACAAACGTTGCATTTAAATTAAATGCAAGCATCAACTACAACAAGTTTACACCATTTCCCAAGGCACACAAAAAAAAAAACTTTTGGTTTCAATTAAAGGAGTTTAATTTTTCAGAAGTCTTAAGTGAATGGGACACTCACCTATTCTACCAATTTTCTCCATTTAGTGACCTCTCTCTAATACAAACATACATAATTGGCCATTACAACCCTTCAGTCAGGATTATTGACCTAGTTTCTCACACCACTTATGTTGTGTGTGTTAATTTTATTCACAAATGGCGGGACCTACAGTTTAAAGTCGACTCCGAACGACAGATTTTTGAGACACTTTTCATGGCAATTTTCTTTACTCTCAGAGTTTTTGCCAGAAATCTGCTGAGAGGAAAATCGCCGAAGAAATACTTTTTGTATTTGATTTTGATGTCTAGCCTGGAGCTCTCTCTAATAGACATTTTTATTCGACGACTTCATTCTATAACGTTCTAAGTGTACTTAGAAAGTTTTTAATGTTTTTGCATTTTTAAAATCTACGTTCTCTAACTGATCGCCGTGGTCTAGTAGGTAGTGTGCTGGCTTATTAGACGTAAGGCCAGCGTTCGAGGCCCAGGCCAGACATCAAAATAAAATTCAAAACGTATTTTTTCGGCGACTTCTTCTCAGAAGATTTCTGGCAAAAATTCTGAGATTAAATAAAATTGCAATGAAAAGTTTCTCAAAAAACTGTCGTTCGGAGTCGACTTTAAACTGTAGGTCCCGCCATTTATGTATGAAATTAACACACACAATATAAGTGGTGTGAGAAACTAGGTCCATAATCCTGACTGAAGGGTTGAAATGACAAATTATGTATGTATGTGCGCTAACTGAAATTCTGTCAAAATTTGATTAAGTTGCGCCGCTCCGTCCCGAAGTTATAGGGAAAAATGTACTTAGATGCAGTTGTACGCATATAATCGTTATGTCCCGTGAAAGCTAATAACTCAAAACGCAATTTTTCGACTTAGAATGTTATAGAACGGAGGTTCTTACCTTTTAAAATCGTTTAAAATATGAATTCGTAGATTACAAATAAAATAAAAATAAATTTGTGTTAAGTTTTAATTAAAATTCTTTAATATTCTGTGTACCACTGTTCACAACTTGATGTAAACAACAACAATTGCTTTGTTTGATATACCTTTTGTTTACAAACTTTGCATTAACAATAACAATTACTAGACAATTGTTCGGAGATCTTCAAACCACAATTTTTGTGGTCTAACATACCGCGTCTTCACACAAGACTGACTGAACTTTTGCTAACTCAAATGCCTGCTTTGTCTTGTTTTTTTTTTTTTAACATAGTAAACAGTCTAATAACACATTCGATTAAGATAGATTTGGGAGCAACTTATTGAAACCCTTATCAATTAAAAACTTCACTCTCATGTCATCTTTTGAAAACATATGGGCGGTTCCCATATATAGTTACACAAAGTATTGTAATATTATTCCACAATTCTTTATTCTTAAATTTAAAATTTCCATAGGCAATGGTGTTATTATTTACATTGTTCTGCTATGCAAAAATTTATTCAAGCCAGTCAGCCAGCCCAGCACTTGTCATCATCTTTGTATGTCTCTGCATATTTTTCTGTCCGTCCATCAAACTCCCATACATTTGTATTATCTGTTCATACTACTAGTACTACTGCTGCTGCTGTTGTCTACTATTTGTTTTACTGCATTTATTTATATTTTTAAAGCAATTTCTCTTGGTATACTCTCCAGCCAACAACTCGTACAATATGCCGGGCCATTCATATTTCTTCTATTCTTTCTATTCGCATTTCTTTATAGTTTTTCTTCACTTGTTTTGCTTCTGCACTTTTCTTCCCGAGCTTTTTATTTAATCAACTAACAAAACTTGGTCGTTTGTTTAGGAGTGTTTTTTATGTGGATACTTGCAAAAAGGTAGTTGTTTAACAGGCGTTGTTGGCTGGGGGCTGGAAAATAAATTACTAAAGAGAAATTAGCAGAGGTAAAAGCTCAGAGAAAAAACTAGAGAAAATGTGTACAATAAAAGGGACCTGATACCAAGAACATAAAAAAGAAAATCTCATTTGAAGGTATTGTAATGAAAATGGTAAAATCTAGATGCTGGTGTTTTGCTTTTACATCGCTTAACATTAAAATTATAAACAAAAGCTACAAAAACAAAACAATGTAGTAAACAAACCTGTTTACAAATTATCCTACTGCTTAATACAACAACAAACACCAGCACAAAACATGATAAACAAGTAAACAAAAATACAACAACAAACACTACAAGAATATATGTTAACAAAATACACAAACAACAGTAATGAAACAACGATGTTTACATTTATAGAGAGTACAAGAAGAACATTCGCCTTCAAGTAATTCATTATACTATTTTCGTTGCCACATAGTAGTGAAGTTCAGTCAGACTTGTGTAAAGACGCGTTGTGTTTGAGGAGAGTAATCGTGGTTTGAGAAAAAATCTGTCAAATAACTAAGTAGGAGAAGTCGCCGTTGTCTAATAGGTAGTTTGTTAGCTTATTAGACAAAGGGCCCGAGTTCGAATCCCAGGTCAGACATCAAATATGAAAATATTTTTGCGGCGGCTTCCTCTCAGCAGATTTCTGGCAAAAACTATGATAGTAAAAATGGCCATGAAAATCTTCCCAAAAAATCTGTCGTTCGGAGTCGACTTAAACCGGTTTTGTATAAAATTAATGCACACAACGCGAGTGGTGGAGAAGCTAGGACGTTGTACAATGGGTCGGCCAATTCGACTGTACTGTATTTGTCAAAGTTGACAAGTGCGCGTCCTCTAACCTAACCTAACCTACTAACTAGGAATTGCTATTGTTTATATTAAGAGTGTAAACGGAAGAATAACAAACAAAGAAATTGTTGTTGTTTACATCAAGTTGTGAACAGTGGCACACAGAATTGTGCGAATAATAAAGGATTTTAATTAAAACTTAACCCGAAATTTATTTTTATTTTATTTGTAATCTACGAGCTCATATTTTAAACGTTTTTAAAAGGTAAAACCGTAACAGTATATACTGTCAACACCTCTCGATGTTTCGTGTTTGTTTTAACATTACTGAAGGCAGTTATGTTGCTTCTGAAAGGCAATTGTATAGCATAGTTTGTATGGGTATGCTTAGAGAGCCCACTATACTATGCGTGTTTGTACATCTTTTGAATAACATGCTTCAATAATAATGACTGAATGAATGAAGAAATAATGAAGAGAGTCACTGTGTGGCATGTTGCAAGTTGCTAATATGCAACCCAACAATTTAACTCGGAAACTAAACAAAATATGTACAAAGCATTTACTTTGTGTTGTTTTGTATTGTGTTGTATTATCATTGGTAATCAGTGGCACGTTTTGTTTGTTTTAGCATTAATCTTTGCATTTCAAATGAGTTCCACATAATTTGTTAGGTTTTTCTTTTAGAAAATAAATAAAAAATTATAAAAACAAATAAAAACCAATAAAATGATAAAAAAAAAAATTAAAAATTTTATAATAAAAGTTTAAACACCTCGTCTAATAACAAGTTGAGCATATTAAATCGTTAAATTTGAAGAAAAGTGAAATGACTTACGAGTTAAAGTGCCATAATTACGGGGTCAAAAATATGACTGAGAATGGTTTTAAAATATTACCCAACAACATTCTATTGATTTCGTGCATAAGAATGTGAATGTATTATATTGGGTAAAGGAAAATGAGGGAGTAAGATGCATACGGAATAGCAATACGCCACATAAAGGGCAGAAAAGCTTACCTAATAACAGTTCCTGTTGTAATTAAGAAGACAAAAGGGACACTTGTTGCACTTTAACGTTGTTGCCGCATATTGTTGTAACTGAAAAGGTAATTTGTATTCGGAAGAGTTTCCATTACCTCCGAACGTATGTAGCATTGGAAATGACAGTGAATATATTCACCAACTTTCCAACCAATTGTCAGAGTAGAATCTGTTACTGATTCCAAAACTAAAAAATATTTGCTGGGTGTTAGTTGTAAATGCCTTTCTTTCTCATTAATACCATAAGCAAGGGTCTGAAGCAGGCAGCTGAATAGGATGGCATCCCCCAAAAAACTACTAAAGGTTGACATACACTAAAACACTTTATGTTGGCGCCATAAGAGCAAAAGTTCCTACTGAAAACAAATTGTGAGGATTTTCCGAATGCCTTAAGTAAGTGTCCGATATGAGGATTGAATGTTATCTTTAACAAGGTTCTGAAAGTTGGTCTGAAGACAAGGATACATATGTTTGCAAACTTTTAAACCATCTATCCGATAAAAGTTCCCAAAAGATAACAAAATTAGACGAAGCATTAGAAGCTTTCCAGTCATACAAGTTTATCTGTCTTCTGGATATCCTATTGGCAACAGCTTTGAGAAAGCAATGCATACCCGATTGTTGACAGTTGTTGAGGGCTCTACAGCATAACACTGCAATAATAAATGTAACCATTGTTTACAACAATACATTGTTTACAACAATGTTTACAACAATGTTTACAGCAACGTTTACAACAATGTTTACAACAATGTTTACAACAATGTTTACAACAATGTTTACAGCAACGTTTACAACAATGTTTACAACAATGTTTACAACAATGTTTACAACAATGTTTACAACAATGTTTACAACAATGTTTACAGCAACGTTTACAATAATGTTTACAACAATGTTTACATTAATAGAGATTTCGAGAAGGCGAAGTCATCTACATACGCCTTCAAAAACATTCACCAGACTGTTTACTTTGCCTTATAAAAGGCAAAACAAAGTAGGTGATTGAGTTAGTAAAAGTTCAGTCAGTCTTGTGTAAAGAGGCAGTGTCTTTTAACAAAGTAATCGTGGTTTGAAGATCTCCGTTACAAAGATCTGTCGAATAATTGTCTAGTATAAACAAAGGAATGACACAAAAAAGCAATTGTTGTTGTTTACATCAAGTTGTGAACATTGGCACACAGAATTGTAGGAATAATAAAGGATTTTAAATAAAATTAAACACAAATTTCTTCAAGCTTGTATTTTAAACATTTTTAAAAGGTAAAAACAATATATTTTCTTTGCTATCAAAAGTAAGTGTAGACCATCTTGTGTAATGCAGTGTAATATACAAATTCTATGTTATTTAATAAGTCATTTTAATTTTTAACAATCCAAATTAAAGAACAATTAAGTCGGGAATAAATTGGGTTTTAAATTGTCATCATGGTTGACTGACTTAACTGTTAGAAAACCTGGCGAATTGTCTTGATCCAACTATCGCTTCCGTCTTTGTATGGAATGGAAAGAAGCCTGAGGTAGGAAGACAGGACAAATTAAATTTTAAATTTAAAAACGTTTTAAACTATAGTTTTTATTAAAAGAAAACATTTTCTTTCGATTTTTATTCCTTAAATTATTCCCCTTTATTGCTCCCAATTAATTTCTTCAGCCACCTTTTTGCTGGGCATATCACAGCGACAAGCGTTCTTGGCTTTCTTTTCCACCCAATCCAAATACTGGGTAACACGTGTATAAACACCCGGTCTATCGGGTCTGGCACAACCCTCACCCCAGGAAACAATGCCAGCCAAATGATAAACATCCAATTGCTCATTGTGCACATGAAATGGGCCACCGCTATCACCTTGGCAGGCATCTTTATTGCCTTCGGGTACACCAGCGCACATCATATTCTTGGTTATGCGATTGGCGCCATAATTCTTCTCACACTGTTCATTAGAGATGATGGGTACGCTAACTTGCTAAGGGAAGGAATTATTTTTTTAATATTTAAAGCTTTCTTTAGAAATCTAAACTCACCATTAATTTCTGAGCTAAAGGACCGCCTTCTGAGAGAGCACCCCAGCCACTTGCAATGCCAGTTTTACCCTCAAATGTTTCATTGGCCGGTGGCATGCATACTGGCCTTAACACGTTGGACATTTCTACTGGTTTCTCAAGCTGTATAATGCCTATATCGTTGTCTATATTATAGGGACTATAACGCTCGTGTACATAGACCCGTTTGGCTTTTCTACTTACTTCCCGTGAGGTATTAGCAGTACGATCATGCACCAAAAGGCTTACCGATATGGCAAAGGAGGAAAAGCCTCTTAAACAATGGCCCGCAGTTAAAACATGCTGATCGGATACTAAAGAGCCGCCACAATAAAACCGGTTGTTATACTTAAGCAATGTCATCCAGGGATAACGTATCTCTTGGGTCTCCTCACCACCCACAATGCGTTTGATAACGTTGGGTGTGCCGCAAGAGCATGGCTGGCAATTTTTGGCTTCTGTAGGCGCACTAGTTGTCAAGGGGGGTGCTGTAACACTTCCAATATTCCCATTAAGGGGAGGAAATTGAAATAATGAAGCCAACCATTCTATAAAACTGTTTTGGCGTCCTTCTTCATTATCCACTTTTAAGTTACTCTGGCATTGGTAGCCTCTTTGCAAACAGATTAGAAGCAGCAATAGATACGCTTTGGAAAAATTCATTTTTGTTTTATTATTATCAAGTGCTCTCTGCTTCAATTGCTTCTTCACTTGACGTGTTTAACGTTTCACTGACATTGACCAACTGTTTTGGTTGACCAAAGAAAGTCATTTCTTAGACTTGGTCTTGTTAGCTTATGCATGGGTTTGAAACCAGAATATTTAATTGATATTCACGTCAGCCATTCAAATGACCAACTTTTGTTGTTTATTTTTGTGGTTTTTGGTTTTTGTTTTTATTAAAAATTATAAACAAACTGGCTTTGTTGTGTATGCTTTAAGCGGTGATTGTGGTTTAAACTTTAATTAATTGCTTAAAAGAAAGTTGGCCAATACAAGTCGAAATTAATTGTTTGATGAACGGTCAATAAATAGCTATTGCTAGAGGTATTATTAACAGAAATTTTTCTAAGAAAATTGGGAAAAAGCAATTGCAAATGGGTCACACTTAGATTGCTAGATAGCTTTTAGAGGAAATTATGTGGTACCCCATGATCTGCATTTCCATCCATGAACTGAGTTGCTGTAAATGCTAGGCTATAGTGAAATTGTAGTTCCAATCCAGTTTTCTGCCAATCCTACTGTCCTAACAGACTGGAGGATGTTGATTTGTTTGTATTAAAACCGCATACAATCTACGTATTGTATTTGAAGCGATTCTTATACTCAATAAATATTCTTTAAGCCTAGCTTTTGAATAGCTTAATGCATTATTTCATTCCCTTCTTACTAAAATTACCCATCAAAAGTGTAGATTGTCTGAAGAAGAGAGTTTCCAACAATCGCTATGTATACCCTTCCAAAGTCTACTACAAAATTTTTGCTCTCTCTCAGCAGCACTCCTCTCTAGCTCATTTGCTTACTTCTTGCAGCGAATTTCCATTTGAGATTTTACTTCCCTGAAATCTTATTTCTCTTGTGTAGCTAAATTTCTACTTCTTCCGACAGCTCTATGCTATTCGCGATTAAGTCTCAATTGAGCTGAATGCTTAAATAGGATAATATTGCTGTGCATTAGGTTTTGTACTTCTTGATCACGCTTATGGACATTGCTTTTGTTGACTTCCACTTAGAAGATGCCCCTACATGTCTCCATGGTTTCGAAATATTTCAATCTGCAATATAAAACCTTTGTTATCGACACATCTGTCTATTACAGAGCATTTCTTTTCTCTACTTGACAGAAGCCCTTGAGTTACCTCATGAGTTCGGAATATTTCAATCTGCCATAGTAAACCTTTACTCCTATTTCACTATCTATCATCGACCCAATTATGTATTACAAAGTGCTACCTGAAAATAGTATGTAGTCTTCTATTATTCAGGCTCCCCACAATCATAAAGTTTTCAAGTCCTATGAGAAAGACATTGAAGTAGCCACCTGTTAACCACTTTATATGTTAGCTCACAATGCCCTGAAAAAGTTCGTGTTAGATTTTGTACCACAATGGAAGCCTTAGTAAAAAAGATTGTGATTGCAGTTTTACTAAAACATGCCAGCTTCCGTATATTATTCACTTACATCAGAGCTGTTTTTTAAAACGTTCTGTGTAAACAATAGCCACTTAGGTCACAGTTGGCATGATTAACATGTTGTTCAGACAGAGCAGCACTTTATGTGAGCACTTGTAAGCAGATTAGCACACTATGTTTATACTAATAGAGATTTCGAGTAGGCGAAGTTATCAACATTCGCCTTCAAGAAACATTCATCAGCCTCTTTACTTTGCCTTATAAAAGGCAAGACGAAGTAGGCGACTGACTTAGTAAAAATTCAGTCAGTCTTGTGTGAAGACGCCGTATGTTTGAAAAGAGTAATCGTGCTTTGAAAATCTCCGTTACAAAGATCTGTCGATTAATTGCCTAGCAATTGTTATTGTTTATGCAAAGGGTATAAACAGAGGAATAACAAACAAGGCAAATGTTGTTGTTTACATCAAGTTGTAAACAGTGGCTTGCAGAATTGTGCGAATAAAAAAGAATTTTAATGAAATTTGAACACAAATTTATTTTTATTTTATTTCCAAACTACAAATTCATATTCGCAACATTTTTAAAAGGTAAAAACGTTAAACAATGTTTATTGAACCATAATCCTTAAACCATGACCTTTAACATTTAACTTAACATACCTGTTATAATATTCCCTTTGAAATAGATTTTTTTTCGAAATAATTTCTTTTATTGGAATTTAAATTTTATTTGAAAAAAAAGGCGTTTATTTCTTGCCTTTATTTTTATAGCCTTTTTTACTGTTTAAATAAAATTTCTTGACCATTTCTTAACACATTCATATGTACGTACAAGGACTTTAACACACGTTCCTTTTTCTTTATTGTGTAGGCAATGAAATGTTAAAAATTGGTTCTCCTGTTCAAATATCTTGAAATTTTTTCAATAATGCTGGTCAAATTTCATACCGACTGGCATTGTTACGTCTGAAATATTATGCCCTACCCTATGTCAATAGATAATGTAGGATATGTTAGTAAAGCTAGTTGGAATACATTAGCCGGAATCGATCCTGAATCAATATATTACCTTAACGACCGGTTCAAAACCATTAAATAAGTTGTAGGCAGTGCAATTAACTTCAGCACAATTTGAAGAATATTCGGAAATTCATATCTCATGATACAAGAATTGATTTAAACTGAAGCATAAATTTGAATACCTTCCAAAAAACTGTATCTTTCTACATAATAGCCCCATAATATCTTAATAACTGCTCTGATTCACTGAGTAATAATAAAAAGGACCAAGAACTCATTAGAAGTTTAGGAGCCTATTTGAGTCACATTTCAACTATTGGATAGTAATCAGAACAGTAATCTAAACGCGTTAAAGTTTCTAAGCCTATTAGTACGGCTGTTCAAACACAGAAATATACTGGAGTGTCTATCCAAAAACAAAGACGAAATAGAGAATGGTTGACTTAGATTGAGACATTTCAAAACCGCACTTAAAGGCTAAAACTGTAGCTTAACTCCCAAACCTTTTACTCTGTTTGATTTACAGAGAAATACGAAAGTAACATTGAGCCGCTGCTAGGTTATGACGTAGTTCATGTCTGAGATATGTAGCTATGCATTAGCATTACCTATCACTTTGCAGTCATTTTCTCCAAGCTCCTGGGATAGATTATGGAGCATGAACTTGGCGTACTGTACATTAACTGCCAAACCTTTTACTCTGCTTGACTTACAAAGAATTATGAAAGCAACATTGAGCCGTTCCTAGGTTATGATGTGGTTCATGTCTGAGATATGTAGCTTTGGATTAGCGTTACCTATCCCATTGCAGTCATTTTCTTTAAGCTATTGGAGTAGATTGTAGAGCCTGAACTTGGCGTACTGTACATTTATTGCCAAACCTTTCACTCTGCTTGACTTACAGAGAATTATGAAGGCAACATTGAGCCGGTGCTAGGTTATGACGTGGTTTATGTCTGAGATATTTAGCTATGGATTAGCATTACCTATCACTTTGCAGTCATTTTCTCCAAGCTCCTGGGGCAGATTGTGGAGCATGAACTTAGCGTTCTGTAGATTAACTTCCAGATTAACTTACAGAGAATTACGAAAGCAACATATAGCCGCTGCTACGTTTTGGCGTGGTTCATGTCTGAGATAGCTATGGATTAGCGTTACCTATCACTTTGCAGTCATTTTCTTTAAACTCCTGGAGTACACTGTCAATGTAAGTAATCAGTCCTCCACATACTTACATAATTAAACATTACAATCCTTTAGTCAGAATTACGACCTAGTTTCTCACACAACTTATGTACTATAAGTTAATTAAACTCAAGAGTGACGGGACCCAGAGTTTAAAGTCGACTCTGAACGACAGATTTTTTTGGAGAAAATTTCATGGCGGGTTTTATTTGACTCTCAGAGTTCTTTGCCAGAACTCTGGCGAGAAAATAATCCCAGAAGAAATGTTCTTTCATATTTCGTTTTGATGTCTGGACTGGGGGTTTAAACCAAGGCCACACGTCTAATAAGCCAAAACGCTACCTACTGGACCACGCTGACTTCATGCTTTTAATGATTAAAAAATCCTTGTGATGTAAGGCTTCATAAAGTCAACCTTGATCTTCTTTAACGTTTTCTTACTGACCATTTCCATTAGGACGATATCCAAGACATACTGCTTTAATATGGAAAAAAGATTCAATCCTTTGCCTTTATGAAATTGTACGTTCTGACATGTCCTTCTCCTGTCATCGTTTTTTCATTTTTTTTCGGGGAAAAATACACCAAAGCCATCTTTCAAATATTTTTCCAAAAGGTAATCAATTGGAAAAATAGTTTTCCTTAAAGGTTCATTTTTTTTTTTTGCTTCATTTTCCCTACATTTATCCGTAATATTATGGATTTTCTTTTGTCATCATTACACATACAGAGATGAGCCCCTCTCAAAAAGGCATAAAATTGATTGGCTTGATTGTTATTGGTACAGGTGACCAAAATGTAGGTGTCTATACAAAAAGAGAAAGAGACAGAGACAGAGAGAGTGAGTGAGAGAGAGAAAAATCAAAATAATATTGGCAAATTGGCAAAGGAATGGCCATAAATGATGACAAGCGATGACGTTAATATATAACAATGGGCGACAAAAGTAAACGTACAAGGAAAGACGCATGAATTTTCATAAAAAAAGAGACGAAATTAAATAAAATGACAGACGACTTTATGGTTATGACAGTTGAGATACAATAGATTAACCGTTGATTTTTCTTTGTAGTGCAGTGTCTTTTACAAAAGTTGGAAAAACACGAGTCAGAGAAACAGAGTGTGAGAGAGAGAGCATCAAGGTAAAGGTAAAGATATCAAATATCATATAAAGATTGTGTTGTATGCTGTAATAAATTATCATTTAAGTGTGTAATTTATTTGAAATTTATCAGCAAAAAAATCAGAAAAACAAGAAAGAAAAAAGGAAATCTCTTTTGAAGATGATATTCTTGAGTAAATCATCAGAAAATGATTTCTTTTTTCTTCTCTCTCTCTCTCTCCCTGGACAGAGAAATAAATTATTATTCGTCATACGTTTCAGTGCATTTCGTTTCAATAATGGACGATGGGTTGACATTTTTATATGGAAATATATACAGAGAAGGTAGTTTCTTTGCAATGGAATTGATAAGTAATTTAATAAATTTAAATTTTTGGAAATAATCAACAAGAGACATCAAATGGAATCAAATGAAATGAAAATTCCAATGAATTCTTCATCAGTGGATATTGAAAAATTGGAATAATTAAATCGTTATAAAGTATAACAACGAATTGGTGTAGTGATCAAAGAACTTGTCCATAAGTCTAAGAAGCCCTGTTTATCGTGGTTTTTGAATTTAAAAGTATGTGGCTTTACTCTCCTCCAATACAACTGATCTCTCTCATGCCAGGTAATCGACAAAGGTTAACGAATCGGGAATAACAAACAGTTTAGCCACCTACTGGGAAAATAGGTTGGAAACAATGATCAGCAAGGTTTACCACCACTACATCAAATACCCAAAGGGCGTTGTTTCTAGGTTATGATAAATAGCGGCCCAAAAAAAAAGAGAAGATTAAAGAAACGGGAACTGGCCGAAATGCTTTGTTGGAGCCATATGGGAGCATACATACATACATAATTGGCCATTACAACCCTTCAGTCAGGATTACGACCTAACTTCACACACCACTTATGTTGTGTGCGTTAATTTTTAACATGAGTGGCGGGACCTACAGTTTAAAGTCGACGCCGAACGACAGATTTTTGAGAAGCTTTTCATGGCAATTTTTACTCTCAGAGTCTTTGCCAGAAATCTGCTGAGAGGAAGTCGCCGAAGAAATATTTTTCGTTTAGATGTCTGACCTGGGATTCGAACCCGGGCCTTTCGTCTAATAAGCCAACACACTACCTACTAGACCACGGCGACTTACATATGGAAGCATAATGGTATAAAATTTAATGCTGTTACCTTTATACGTTTTGATTGCAAATAACGTAGACGTAGATTGCAAATAAAATAAAAATCAATTTGCGTTTAGTTTTAGTTAGAACTTGAACATCTTGATGTATACGACAACAATTGGTTTGTTTGTTATTCCTCTGTTTATACATTTTGCATAAACAATAACAATTACTAGATAATTGTTTGACAGATCTTTGTAACACAGCTCTTCAAACCACGATTACCCTCTTTACACAAGACTGACTGAATTTTTACTAAGGCCGTTGCCTGCTTTGTTGTGCCTTTTACGTGGCAACGTAAACAGTCTAAAGAATGTTCTTAAAAAAGAAAGTTTGAGGCTATGCCTTCTCGAAATCTCGTTGTTTCATTATTGTTATTTGAGTATTTTGTTTATTGTATTTCGAGTGATTCGAATCATTCATCAAAATTTACAGTCTTTGTTATTGTTGCATGTACAAAAAAGGAAAAAAGGCAGATAGGGCAGCAAGTAGAGCAAACACACAATCTTTTAGTAAGAATTTTAGCATTCGTATGCAATTTATACTTATTTTGTGATTCTCTTGTATATGTTGAGTTATGGAGAGTCGAAATCAACAACGCATCATACGTGTTATTTAGTCTGAATATGATGAGTACTTCAAAACATTGAATATGAATAGAGTGGTTATGATATTATAATAATTATGAGTACGTGGAAGTACCAGAAATTATGAGTATGATTCGATTGTACTCATCTTTTTGTATAATCATTGGTGATCTTGGATGAATATGATGAGTACTTCAAACTTCTGAATGTGAGAAGAGTTTCGAGATCAGATATTATGAGTATGATTCGATTTTGTTCATCTCTCTGATCTCTGGTATGTATTTAAGTAAGATGCTTGCAAGTTTTTTTTTTTGTATTACCAATCACACTCTAGACAGTTTTAATTATTTCTATGTATTCTTCGGGTAGTAAACGATTCACAGTCGTAAATGGCTAACCGTAAATGAAATAAATTACACTATTTAACAGCTGACAGGCTTGTTTTGAAACCACTTAATGAATAAGTTGTTGTCTTTAAAAAATCGTAATGAAATCAACCTGAGAATAAAATATTGCCACCTTATGATTAACAAAAATATTAACTAAAATGGTATAAAAATCATGAAAGAAAAAAACGATAACGAGTCATAAGAAAAAAGGAATAAAAAAAAAACAGAAAACAAATGTCCGGGTGAAGTGTTTTTCATTGTAATTGAGTGGCTCTAAATAAAGAAAGAAATAAAGAAAATACAGAAGGTACTTAAATTTATTTATTGTTTTAAATAACTCTACACTTTACAACAAAAAACCTAAACGAATGACTGTAGCAACCTTCGAAAAGAAATATTTCCACGTGTTTGAGTAGCAGTGAATGGGAAATTAATCTTCTTTTGAAATTTTACTTTGCAAATGACTTCCAATCAGACAAAGAAGATACTTAAGAAAGGTACTTTCCGAAGATATGTACTTAATAAAAAGTTAATTGGAATTTTATTTATAATTCTTAAGTTTTTTTTCTTCTATTTTACTTTCTTAAAAGCTTAATACATTGTAAATAACGTGGGCATCTTTAGTAACAAAAAAATAAAATGTTGTTTAGTCTCCTACGTTGTGTGTTGGCTTATTAGACGTAAGGCCGATCACAGAGAAGTGACAAACAGATATGAACAGAGAAGTGTTGGAAGAGTCTACTTGCTGGCAGGAAAGCTGCAGAGCCACAAACTGGTTCTCAAACCTAATAGATTTATGGTAATCTAATCCTACGCTAGAGACTATCAGACTATTCAGATATAATTCTGATGGAATACAACAGATTCAAAAGATCCTTGTTTTAATAGGGAATCTTCAAACCCATAATATAGATTCTATGATGATAAAAAACTAATCATTTGAACAATTAGTTGCTGTACAAGTACTAGGCAGGGAGTTATCGATACTGTCAAGGAATAACAACCTCCTCGCCGTACTCTAGTAACGTTCACCTATTGGAAAAAAAATTATCGTTTCTAATGCTTTTTATAAAACCCTTTAAAATTACACGCGTTCCCAAATACCCCTTCCTAAATATAAATAATTCTCTATCAATACTATCTAAGGTTGAGTGGCATTTAAAAGCATTTTTTTGTTTTTGGTCAGGTCATGTTTACACTCGACTTAAATTAATCCATTGGTTCAAACCCCAGGTCAGATGTCGAAATGAAAGTATGAACAAAATATTTCATCGGCGGGCGATATATGGCAAAAACTCTGAGAGTAAAAGTTTATTGCCATGAAAAGTTTCTCAAAAATCTGTTGTTCGGATTTAACTTTAAACTGCAAGTCCCGCCACTCAAGCATAAAAACTAGCACACACACACAACACTTGTGGTGAGAGGATCTAAGACGTAATCCTGACTTAAAGGTTTATGTTTGTATTAGAGATCAGCAACGAATCGTTTTTCCGCTACTCATAAGCACTCATGCAATTTTAAGTATGAATGAATCAACAGAATTGAAATTCAACAACTCTGATTCCTTTGTACTCGCTACAACATTGATTTATAAGTATATGTAGCAATGAGTATGAGTACAACGTTGACATCAAACTCACAACAATCGAAATATGTTTGATTTATACGCCTACTTATTCTGATTCATAAATTTAGAAAAATACTTATAAGTGATTCGAATCATTCATCAAAATTTCCAGCCTTTGTTGTTGTTGCATGTACAAACAAAGAAGAAAGGATAGACAAAGACAACAAGCAAAGTATACATACAATCTTCTTGTGAGTATTGCAGTGCTTGTATGCGAATCATACTTATTTTGTGCTTCGTGTAAATGTTAAGTAGAGGCGAGTCGAAGTCAATAACATTAAGCGTTTTGTTAAGTATGAATACGACGAGAACTTCCAACTTTGAGTATGAGTAGTATGAGTATCATATTAAAATAATGATTCATACGCCTACTCATTCTGATTCATAAATTTAAAAAAATACTGATAATACTTATAAGTGAGTGATTCGAATCATTTATCAAAATTTGCAGCCTTTGTTGTTGTTGAATATACAAACAAAGAAGAAGGGACAGACAAAGATAACAAGCAAAGCATACACACAATCTTCTTGTGAGTATTGCAGTGCTCGTATGCGAATCATACTTATTTTGTGCTGCGTGTAAATGTTAAGTAGAGGCGAGTCAAAGTCAATAACATCATGCGTATTGTTAAGTATGAATACGACGAGTACTTCCAACTTTGAGTATGAGTAGTATGAGTATCGTATTAAAGTAATATAAGTATCTGAAATTGTAAGTATGACTCGAATCTACTTATCGTTTTGAATACTTATTGCTGATCTCTGGTTTGTTTGTAAGTATATATGCTTTTTGTGGTTTCATTGTAATTTTATGTTTACTTTTATCCTTGTTGGGTAGTTTTGCAGAATTCTGTACGATATGTGTTTACCCTTACTGCAGAATTACTTACAATCGGCTTTCTGTTTTGCTTTTCTGAATCTGTTCCTTAGTATGATTTGAGACTGATTGAGATTTAGGGCATCTCATATTCTAGCATGATCGACTGATTCATCTTGTTAATAAATTTGTATTTTGTGAAATTTTTCTCCCCACTTTCAAACACCCCTCCTGATCCTTTTACAAGTTTTTTCTTTTAATTTCATTCTCGTTTCTATATAAAGACCGTTGAATCCCCACACCCTTATGTTGTGGCATTTAAATTTCTCTTCTTTTTTTTCTCAACGCATTCTTAAGCTTCTTTCTTTCTTTTTGAAAAAAAATTCTTGAAACGTTAAACAGGAAACGGAAATATTTCAACATATTTCTTTAACATATCGAAAGTAATTTATGGCTTTAAAAAAAACAAAAACAAAAAACACCAACAATAACAGTAAAAACCTAAGTGAAAATGAAACACCCGGCATTTGTAACATCACTTCTATGCTCGTTTAAAGGAGGGGAGTATCCTTTCCCCTCCTATATGTACATAGGAAATGCTTAAACAAATCGCTGAAATATGGAAAATATTTGTATTTACACTTCTAACTTGTTGTACGCTATCGTTTAACAAATTACTTTTCGCTTCCAAAAGATATTTGCAAAGATGCTTTCATTTTCCCTTGACTTCTTGTGAAAACGATTTGTTTTTTTCATTTTCTTTCGAAATGAAAATTTTGTTTCTCTTTCCCTTTCCATTTCCCTTACCATTTTCATTTTCCTTTATATTTTTTATAATGAATAACTGTTTCTATTTATTTTTATGTCTTTCTTTTCTACAATTTTTTCTTTTCTTTTTTTGTTCTCTTGGGTTCCTTTTCATCTCTAATTTTGGTTGAAGACATTGTTAACGCCTGCTTGAAGACATAAATGGGCAAATAAATCATTATAATTTGTGGTGTATTTTAGGAAAACATAACTTTTTTCTTGGTTTTTCTCTTTCTAAGAGAGAGAGAGAGAGAGGAGATGAAGGAGAAGAAGGCCATAAAAAAAATCAACTTGAAATTAAAACGAAGAGCTCTTCTAAAGTTCTAAAGGCAATTTTTCAGAGTTAATGACAGCGAAAATATAAAATTCATAAGAGAGAGAGAGTATAAATATCAAGGCTAAGTTGCTTTCCATTCCATCATTCAATGCAATGATTTAAGCCAAGTGGAAACATTACCTGACCAAATACAAAAAAATGCTTTTAAAGGACACTCAACTTTATATAGCATTGATAGGGAATTATTTACATTTAGGAAGGGGTATTTGGGGCCCCGTGTAATTTTAAATGGTTTTAGAAAAAGTATTAAAAATTCTGATTTTTTTTCAATAGGAGGCCGATATTAAGATACTACGAAGAGGATGCTATTCATTGCTAGTGAGGATAACACCTTGCCCAGTACTTATTAAGCAAGTAAATATTCTGATGATTTACTTTTGCCATTACAGAATCTACGTAGTAGGGTTGAAGGGATCGTTTTTCTTAAATGCACGGTTTGAATCTGCTGTTCCCGATCAGAATGCCGTTTATGAACCTCCGACTACTCCTGAATAGTCTGATGCATAACACAAATCTCTTCCTATTGTACTTCTCTAGCATAAGATTAGATTACCTTAAAACATATTGGGCTTGAGAACAGTTTGCGGCTCTGCAACTTTTCTGTCAGCGAGTATAATCTTCTTACACTTCTCTTCTCACTTCACAAGAAGCTTCTGAACCTATTGTAAGTTCATCTAACTACCCATGTGACATGACCTGGAATTCAGAAGAGAATAATCGGATTTTCCCTGACATTCCTTCTTTTCTTTCTTATCAGCAAGTACAATCTTCTTACACTGTTCTTCTCATTTCATAGAAAGTTTACGAGCCTATCGTTAGATCATCTACCCACTCATTGATGTGACATGAGCTAGAATCCAGCCTAGGGTTAACGTATTTTCTCGGTGTTGCTAAGTTAACTTTCACAGTCCCATACTATGTTCGTATCAACTTCAAATGAGCTTAGAGCTCGATTAACAGTTGGGTTGACTGTCTGATAGTTTCTCTCAACCTCGGCCCTTTGTATTTCATGTTCAACTAGAATTGAAAACTTCTTTTGATGGCTTTCGTTAAGAAGATACAAACGAGATGGGTTTCGAATATCCGATCCTGTACTTTACACTCGAAGTCGCCGTAGTCTAATGGCTAGTGTGTTAGCTTAATAGACGTGACTTCTACGACTTCCTCTCAACAGATATCTAGCAAAAACTCTGAATGTAAAATAAAATTGTCATGATAAAGCTTCTTAAAAATCTGTTAAACTGCAGCTACTGCCACTCATGTATAACAAATTAACTCTCACACCATAAGTGGTATGAGCAGCTAAGTCGTAATCCTGACTAAAGGGTTGTAATTACAAAATTTTGTGTGCATGTGCCTGACACTCTTTTAAAACGGCATAAAGCCTACAAAAGCGTACTCAGGCTCATTAAGAAGTTTTTTCTAAAATCATAGATGTGCTCACTGTTAATCACCAGATTTGTAAGGTCACAAAGCCTCCTAATGCAAGTCAAATCAGTCTCCAGAGTTCTTGTCCTAACATTCAAGTGAAATAAGCAATTTTTCCTCTTACCTATAACAGTGATAGAAAAAAATATTCCTTCCTTTAGGCGTCATGCCGTTCATGTCAAATGTATATTTTAAAACCTTTTTAAACCATTTAGAGGCATTCTACTAATCCCTTAGGACTCTATTTTGTAACAATTTATTTGAATTACAATTAAAATTGCTCAAAACTATCATATTGAGCACATGATAAATTGTTACACAAAAATTTTTAGTTAAAAATATAAAAAAAGGGAAACACCCCCTCCTGATAAAACTCAAAAAGAAAGGAACCATTTTCCAACAACAAAAAAATAAAAAAAACATTCCATTTATGGTATAAAATGTGAAAGGGTGATTTTTTTAAAGCTATAGGAAAATGTTAAAAAAAAAAAATGAATAAAATTCAGAAAACTGCATGAAATCTTTATTTGAATCGATAGTACGGTCCATATAATTTAATGTTTGAAGATTATTTCATGCAAATGTTGACCGCGACTGTGCCTGAAATGGTCCATGTACTTAGTCTAAGGCATATCCTTTCCAACATTTTGGCCGGTAGGTTAGGTTAGGTTAGAGTTCTGACAAGTACAGTACTCGGTGGTCGAAATGACCCATTGTACTACGTCCTAGCTTCTCACACCACTTATGTTGTGTGCGTTAATTTTATACATGAGTGGCGGGACCTACAGCTTAAAGTCGACTCCGAACGACACATTTTTTGAGAAGCATTCCATGGCAATTTTTTACTCTCAGAGTTTTTGCCAGAAATCTGCTGAGAAGAAATCACCGAAAAATTATTTTTCAAATTTTCGTTTTGATGTTTGACCTGGGATTCAAACTCGGGTCTTTCGTCTAATAAGCCAACCCACTACCTACTGGACTACGGCGGCCGGTATCTAACGAATAAAAGTCTTCCAATGCGTCAATTGAAGCAGGCTTGTTTGTATAGACATGAGCTTTAACATAGCCCCACAAAAAATAGTCTAAAGGCGTTAAATTGCACGATCTAGGCGGGCAATTGACCGGTCACGAACGTGAAATAAATTGTTCACCGAATTCGCCTCTCAATAAGTCCATTGTTACGCGTGCTGTGTGGCATGTGGCACCGTCTTGTTGAAACCACATGTCATGCAAGTCAAGCTCTTGAATTTTGTGCAAAAAAAGTTGGATATCATCTCACCGTAGCGCTTATCATTCACAGTTACGTTACGATTCGCAGCTTGTTTGAAGAAGTACGGTTCAATGATGCCACCAGCCCATAAACCGCATAAAATTGTGACTTTTTCTGGATGCATTTGTAGCTTTTGCAATGCTTCTGGCTGATCTTCACACCAAAATCGACAATTCTGCTTATTAACGTATCCTTTGAGACGAAAAAGAACTTAGTCGCTGAACAACATTTTTTGATAAAGAAATGGATCTTCGGCCAATTTTCCAAGAGACCATTTTGATAAAATTCAATGCTTTGCAAGCGTTGTTCGTTTCTAAGACGATTCATGGTTAAATTATACACCAAACTGAAGATGTTTGACAGTGAAACGAAACATGAAACGTGTGTGAACTGTTTAAACCAGTGTTGCCAAAAAGATAATAGCTAAAAAATCACCCATTATTTGTAACATAGATTTTTATTGCAATTGCTGGTCAAAAAACAAAAAAACATCGAAAACTATTCCAATTTATAAAAGAGAGAAAATAAAAAAAGAAATTTTGTTGAATAACTTTTTAAAAAATATATTGTAACACATAACCAGGACTTGTTAGATAAACTTAAACTATTACGTAGAGGAGGGTATAGATTTAATATAAAAAAATGAATCAATATTTCAGTTTTTAATTGCTGTATAAAACAGAATAAATATTTTATTTTATTTTTTTTTTTATAAAAAATTTCTTTTTTGATGGAAAAAAAATCGTTTTTTCTTTTTAAATTTCCTTAAATGGGAACATATTTTGAATTTTTTGTATTTTGAATAATTTTTAAAAATATTTCCTTTCAAACGACCTTTATACAGAATCATTGCATCTGTTTTTACTAGACATACACTCATTTGAAGCTTTAAAACTCTTTTTCTAAATCACAATTAATTTTAATCATTTACTCGGTTACATGTCCTCAAAGCTGTTAAAATCATTGAAGCTTGGACACCCAAGGGGAACAAGACGTGGTAGTTAATTAAAATAAAGTAAAAAGGAGACCTGGTTTATGTAATGAATGGTGATGTACAACGCTACTGAATGCAGTCAATAAATCTTGATTCGTATGTGGATCAATTCTGTAAGCCACTGTTCACAACTTGATGTAAACAACAACAATTACTCTTCTTTGTTATTCCTGTCTTTATACACTTTGCATAAACAATAACAATTACTAGTCAATTGTTCGACAGATCTTTGTAACGGAGATCTTCAAATCATAATTACTCTCTTCACACAAGACTGACGGAACTTTAACTAACTCCGTTGCCTGCTTTGCCTTGCCTTTTACATGGCAGTCTGAGTAAAAATTAGTGTCCAGGGCAATCTAAATATGATTTGAATAAAATCTTCACCTTCATGAGACTATTAAGAGAGTTGGGGAATGCTAGCTAGGAATTGTATGACAATGAGAGGACCTTATAAGAGCCAATGCTTTGCAAGGTGGGTCTTAGCCACTTGGCTAGGTAGGCATTTCATGTTATATCTATTTATGTTTTAGTTTCTTTACCCTCTAAAAACACCATAAAGTCTTATAAGTTAGTAAATACTCCCCTAAGCCTTAATCCCTATTACTGCCATTAATTTTAAATCATTTTTGTTGTTCTTTTTCTTTGTTTTTCATTTTCCAAAATTTCATTTTCCAATTATTTCTTTATGTTTTTAAGAGTTTCTTTCTTTCTTTCTTTAATTTAAAAATTCCATTCCATTTTGATATTTGTCTTGCGTCTTATTTACCCAACTCTGTAAGAGTCTTTTGTATTCCCTGGATAGGAATTCTAAGTAAAATAAACGAATTTAATAGTTTTAATACAGCCAGAGATGACCAATGGTCTTTATGGCCATTTGCCCTCCTTATCCTTACTCTCAAAATTGCTGGTAGACAGTGGCTGGCAGTGTGGCATTTAGTAAATTGTGGCGCGTTATTGTATTTTCGGTGGGGGGGAAGGGTTGTATCATATGTTAGTCTGGCATTTGACACTATCTGGGAGTAATTGTAACACACAGTAACATTTCAGAATGTTTGAAACAATACAACCAAAGCTGGTAAAGGATAAAATAGAAATGAAAGAAAAGATTTTTAAGAACAGTGGCATGGAAGGGTATTGAAAATAAAATTTCGTGAAGATAAAAAAAAAATATTTTGTATGAGAAAATGTAGAAAAATAGAGAGTAAAGTAATAAAGCATTGTATTGGGGTCTAGACATACTGGCCCTGCGTTTGTATCGGGGTTTGATTCTTACGTAAAACCCTTTTGGAAACATTTTGAAATCCACCATATACAGAGCTTATCTGAAAATAAAGAGAGTGGTAGATGATCAAAGAAGTGTAGGGCCATCTAAAATATAATCTCTTCCTGTTTATTATATCCACAGCTCTTCCAGAAATCATGTGCAGGAGGGTACATACTGTTACGTTTTTACCTTTTAAAAACGTTTAAAATATGAGCACGTAGATTG
Source organism: Sarcophaga peregrina (assembly GCA_014635995.1). Lineage (NCBI taxonomy): Eukaryota > Metazoa > Arthropoda > Insecta > Diptera > Sarcophagidae > Sarcophaga > Sarcophaga peregrina. The sequence goes on from CM025793.1 coordinate 5,003,595, forward strand.
CAAATAAAATAATTTTGTGTTTTAGTTTTAGTTTTAATTAAAATTCTTTATTATTCCCACTGTTCACAACTTGATGTAAACAACAACAATTGGTCTTCTTTGTTATCCCTCTGTTTACACCTTTTGCATAAACAATAACAATTAATAGACAATTGTTCGACCGATCTTCAAACCACGATTGTTCTCTTCAAACAAACCGCATCTTTACACAGGACTAACTGAACTTTACTAACTCAGTCGCCTGCTTTGCCTCGCCTTTTATATGTCAGGGTAAACAGTCTGATGAATGTTCTTGAATGAGAATGTACGTGGTTTCTTCGCCAGAGTTATGATCTTTGTATTTTTCATTCTCGTGAATATAAATACTGAACGCATTGAGGAGAAAGTTACACCTACACCTTCTGTTGATAAGAAATTTAGGATCCATATGGTCTGTGATCGAATGCTTCCTTGCTTACATGTGAGACCTAATTCCAGTTCTAGTCTTATTAAGAATAGCCTAAGGGAGGACTTCTCATAGCACATATTTTCAGAGACAATGACAGTAATCAGACAGCTATGTATGCTTCCAGTAATAGCCCGTTAAGATTGCCTTTGTTTGCTTCATCATCAATTACTCAACTGAAGATAAATTTGCGCTAGGGAAGCTAGCTACGATATAGCTATGACCTAACCCTAGCTTCATTTTAAGTATGCAGTATATTGAAAACTCCTTTCAATCTCCTACGGAACTGCCACGGAACGAATATATATATTCGTTTCTATAATCCTGGCATCTTTGACGATTAAAATTTTTTCTATAAAAAAATTCTCTGTGTTCCACTGTTATGGTGAAGTTTTTAACAGCTTTTTCCCATTGTAAGTGTGTGTTTCTCTTTAACTTTCTATTGTCCAAAGTGACCATCGTACATACAAACAAAAATAAAAAAAAAACATCTAAATGGCTGGAAAATAATTTGTTTTTTTCGGTTTTTTTCTTCTTAAAAATCGTTTTAACATTTAAGAGGTGGGATGAGAGTGTAAGAGAGAGAGAGAGAGAGAGAGAGAGAGTGGGTGAGAGAGATATGAGCTGGCAGATATGGCGTTTCTTATTGTATTAAAACAAATTTGCGGTTATCAAACATGTGTCATCGCCATGTAATTTCGTTTTAATTGCCTTGATGACTGCAAATAAACGTCAAGGAAATATAAAATAAAACGTAAAATCCCCAAAACTGATTACATTTTCATGATAAAACCGAAATGAGCAACTAAAACAGAAAAAAAAGGAAATTAAACACTTAAATTTAGAGGGAGAGAGAGTAAGAGAGAGAAAATTTATAAGAAAATATTAAATTTCCTTTTTCTTAAATAAATTTGTATTAAATCTGGCAGATTTAAAAGAAATGTTTTAAAGAGCAAGACACACACACACACATACACTGAATAGCGTAAAGAAAACTGTAAACAGATTATCGTTTGTTAGTACACAAAGGATTTTACAAAGCATAACAATCATTTGCTACTATACGGCTATAAACACGAACATAAATACGAACACGAATACGAATAGTGACACCAACACAAACATTAAAAATCAACAATAAAGTATCTCTTGAACACACACAATACTCATGTACTAGTAGACTAGAATTACAACAATAAAAAAGTGTTAATCTAATATTGTTGTTACATTTGCCGGTATTCTCTCTGTCTCTCTCTGTACGATTGTTTCTTTTCTTGTTTCAGCACTATGGCTACCATCAACACTGCCATGACAATTTTACTTTTGTTGTTTTTGCTGTAATACATTGTTTCTCTTTTTACTCTTTTATTGTCTCCTTGTGTGTGTGTGTGTTTTTTCTATTTTTAACATAAACAATCATGCTTTGCTTGGATTTTGCTTTTGTTTTGTTTTGTTTTTATTTTGCTAAGCATTGAGTCTATCTTTTTAAAAATTCTTTTTATTTATGAATTACATTTAGATGTTGTTGTTGAGGATTAAAAAAGAACCGTTAGAGACGATATACCGAGAACCTCTCTCTGTGTCTGTCTGCTTTTGTGTATGTCTTTTGTATTATTAAAATGAAAAGAAATATTGTGTTATACAATAAAACTAAATAATAAAAACAACAACAGTAACTAAAAACAATATAACAGAATATACAGTCTTCTGTTATATACATATAGACATATATGATGCCCTATTCAATATTTAAATATGGCAACTATAAATCACTACGGCCTGGCAAGACTGTCAACTGCTAAACATCTTTCATCTGAATTGCCTGTGAATTTTCATCGTTCAACAAACAAAGATCGTGTAAAATAGAAAAAATCATAAAAATTTTTATAGGCTACCTGATCACTGCAGTGTTTTGGGAAGATTTGTCAACATGAACGACTCCATAGACGTTTAGGAGGAGCATTACAACAATTTTCCTTTCCTCCCTTTTAGTGGAGTGGATATTTTGAAGTTTCTTGAGAAGTTGTAATATGGGACCATGTAATTTATATTTCCTAATAGGATTCTCAATTAGCTGACGAGTTTGTATAGTAAAATTCCTGCAGGAAGGGTGTAAAAATGAATTCTGCACTGATGCAGCACCTGTAACATATAGGCGGAGCTTTGTTATGGAAGTCGCCGTGGTCTAGTGGGTAGTGTGTTGGCTTATTAGACAAAAGGCCTGGGTTCGAATCCCAGGTCAGACATCAAAACGAAAAATATTTCTTCGGCGACTTCCTCTCAGCAGATTTCTGGCAAAGACTCTGAGAGTAAAAATTGCCATGAAAAGCTTCTCAAAAATCTGTTGTTCGGAGTCGACTTTAAACTGTAGGTCCCGCCACTCATGTATGAAATTAACGCATACAACATAAGAGGTGTGAGAAGCTAGGTTGTAATCCTGACTGAAGGGTTGTAATGGCCAATTATGTATGTATGTATGTTGTATCCGCTTAACAAGCTAGGGTTAGTTGTCCTTTAAGGAATTCTCGCTAAACTCAGTAGTCGTGGGCCAAAATGCGTCCGGAAATCTATTTTCTTTCCCATCAGAAGTCATAACCGCCTTTGTAAGCCACACAGTATTTGTTGGGTGGCAGAATTTTCTATGAAAATCTCTTAATTTACTCAGACGGCCGATTCTGTCGCTCTTTGAACAATCCTAATGAGGAGAGAGAATCATAAAACCAAAAAAGGGCAGCCTGGTCGCGCTAATAACAGTATTAACGTGACAACCCGCCTTACGTTACATCTAAACTGTATTGGCGTGGTTGAAAATGATGAATGCATGCAATGTGGCGAGAACATCGAGACATCGAAGGAGCACTTTCTGTATCATTGTCATCAGTATTAAGATCCCAGTATTTTTTGGGAAAGGACTTACCAATCTCGTCTCAGAGATAAGGGCTGGAAGAAGTTAAGAATGTTTTCAACAGGATACAGACTTCCTATAGAAAGTAAGGCATGCATAATAAGCCAACGTGATCCCTTAGATGTGTGTCAATAGGCATGCGACCCTTAGGTGGTCTGTTCAACCTATCTTCAACCTACCCACCTACCTATCTATATATTTTCAGGCAGTCAGGCTGCGTTTAAGTCCCTAAGGAACGTAGTTTCAAGGTCCAGATCATGCGACATGTTACAGAGCATAAGAATTCCCATTGCTTTAATTTAGTTTGAATATTATCCACTCGTTTTATAGGTTACAGCAGAAGAGAACATGCAATATTGTTTGACTCTGCTGGACACATTTGGATAAGAAAAGGACCGATGACTAAATCGAATTTTTCATGGTAGACCAGGGTCTAATTGAGGCGTTTGTTTACAACATTACATATGCAAGTGTAGGGTAGAAATATTCAACAACAAAATATAATTGAATGGAGCTGTTGTTTAAAAGTGTTTGTTCCAGTACCAGTGTATGGATATTCTTGTTTATGTTTTTGTATGGGGCTTCAATAAAACATTAAACATTAGAAACAGTGGGCATAAAGGCATTTTGTAAATAAATTTTGTAGAGAACTTCAAAAGACAATTTAATCCCGCTGCTGATTGGAATCATAATTTCGAAAATTTCAATGAAAGAAGTATACAGAAGAGGTTCCCACAGTAATATTGCAATGGAAACGTTAAAGCAAGTGAAACAAAGGCTAACGAAAAATTGCCACTAGTAGGTGAATAGAGGTTGAGCAATAGCAAAAATATTGTTACGTTTTTACCTTTTAAAAACGTTTAGATTGGAAATAAAATCGTAGACTGGAAATAAAATTATAAATTTGTATTTAATTTTAATTAAAATTCTTTTCTTATTTGCACTATTATGGGTGCCACTCTTTACAACTTGATGTAAACAACAACAATTGTTTTGTTTTCCTTTGTTTACACTCTTTACATAAAAAAATAACAATAGGCAATTACTAGACAATTATTCGACAGATCTTTGTAATGGAGATTTTCAAATCTCAATTACACTCTTCAAACACACCGTGTCTTCACACAAGACTGACTGAACTTTTACTAACTCCATTGTCTGCTTTGTTTGGCTTTTATATAACAATGTAAACAATGTCTGATGAATGTTCTTGCAAACGAATGTTCATGACTTGGTATTCTCTAGGTCTCTATAAAAATAAACATCATATGGGGCATCAAAAAGGGAGCTACAAAAAGTATGTGTGAAAGATCTATTTGCGGAAATTCTCTTTTTAAATATTTTAGGATTTTCTAAAATTTTATTTTCTTGTCCCACTATGCCAAATTGGATTATAATGTTTTAAAACATTAACAACAACAACAAATAAAAAAAAATGCCAGTAGTTTTTGAACACAAACATAAAACATTACTCAATTTATTTGTCTCTCTAGCTCTTAGACACACACACAAATACTTCCAACACTCTTTCATTTTGTGTTGCAATACAATTTCCTATTTGGTATATGAGAGTGTATAAGTGAGTGAGTGTTTAAGCCATATAAACAGGATTAAAAATAGAGGAAAAAAGAGGAAAAAAAAAACGCATCGTAAACAACAAAAGAAAACATGTTGGAGAGATAAATATAAAGAAAAATATACAACAACAACAAAAACAACAACATAAATGCATAACAATTCTATATAGAGTGTACGTGTGCATGTGTGCGTATGTGTGGATGTGTAATCTAGAGAACATAATGAAATGAAATATAAATAATGATGCTGATGCTGCTGCTGTTGCTGTTGGATTCTAATGCTCTTGATCAGGGATGGAAAAGTTGGTACAATAGTACTTTTTTTAGCACTATTTGAAAGTCAAAAACACCATAGCACCTCAATGACTTATTTAGCACTATTGAAAAATGGTCTCTACTTAATTACATCACTCAAATATTCTGTCTCATCACTGAACAATTTTTTGTTTTCGTTTCATTTGCATATGGCAACTCGTTGCTAACTTGACATATTAAGAGTCATAAAGGAATATTATCCGTTCCACATTCATGTAGAAGGGATATTTTCATACCAAAATTTAATAAAAATCAAAGGGATAAATGGACTGTTTCCTTTGACTGTCTCTAATTTAATCCAAACCAGGGATTTATTGAAGTCATTTAATTAGTGTTGCTACAATTTTGAAATAACAAGTAGTTTACTGGTACAAAATATATAACCTATTGCTGGGGAGTTATTTCTTTATGTGGTTGCCTCGAATTTCAGTTTCCATCTACGCGAATGTATAGAACAGAGTACATTACTGTTCTTAGCTGTAGTTTGCTCCTCTTCTTGAGAGAAAATAATGAAAAAATATATTTTACAACAGGACAAAGCCAGAATTCATGTCAGCAGACAGAGGATGGAATAGTTCCGTAAACAATATATTGAGGTTTTATCGCGGCCAGCTTGCTTTCCCGATATGAATATTATTGAAAATGTTTTCCCAAACGAATTCCCCATTCTTGTCCGAAGATTATATTCAAAATAACAAAAAATTTACCAGAGTTGAAAATTTTAAATTAAAAATGATCGAAGAGTGGGTGAAAATAGACGGAGAAATATTAAATAATCTTTATAAGAATATCAAAGACCGAATATTTACTTTAATAAGGGGGATTTACTAAGTTTCAAGTATAAATATTTTTGGTAAATAAAGCTTCTTATTGAACAAAAATGAGACTGGTGCTATAATTTTTATACTGAAGTCAAAACTGCGCTAGCAATTTGAAAAATTTGCTGTTATTTTTGTTCTTTTACATTAATGCTACACACAATGAAATGAATTGTCATTTATATTTTTATTAATTTATAATAAAGAAAGTTTAAAAAAGAAAAAAAGTGAATTTAGTACAATCGGTATGAAAAAAGTACAATTTTTTGTGAACGTTAGTACAATTTGTTAAGACCAATTTCCCATCCCTGCTCTTGATGTTTAACTGTTCTCACTCTCACTCTCTCTCTCTTTCTCTTTCTCTGAGATGAATAGAGATGAGTACAGATGAAAACAGAAGGCAAAAAATAAAAACTACAGAGTTGATGTCTTTGATTTTAATTTTCTTACAATGCAATACAACAACAAGAACAACAACAACATCTCGAATACAATACAATACAACGGAAATAGAGATTTTAAAACACAGACAACACAGACACAATTTTTCTTTGCTTTGTTATTACGTATGCATGTATGGATGTATGTATGTATGCATGTATGTATGTGTGTAAGCTGTGTATATAAGTATAGGAGATTATAAATGAAAGATTTTTTAAAGAAGAGAAAACTTTATTATGTACGTATGCATGTAAGCATTAAATGGTCTCTTCTTTTTTTTCTATTGTCTCTCTATGTGTCTGTGTAAGTGTGTTCATAGTTTAGAGCAGCTTAGTCTGAGAGGCGAGTGACATCTTCGTTTTTCTAAATTATTTTTGTTGTTATTCGATATGATTATGTATGGGAACACAAAGTTATAGTTTTTCTTTTGTAGTCTGAATCTGTTTTATAATCCAAAAGGAAAATATGTTACCTAGACAGCCATGTAAACGAAAAATAACAGAAGGACACATAGCAAGACAAGTGACGTTTAAAGGTAAATTTGTCAGTGACAAGGAGAGATATAAGACTGGATATGATTTTCAAGTATTTGATGGAAAATGTTATTACAATTGAACAAAAGGGTACGTACATATTGCCTATTGCATGTAATCGGTGGATATAATGATCATTATGGTTAGTAAAGGACCTCTTGATTAATTGATTGCGGTAAGCATCATTAGGGTTTCATTGTGTGCTAAAAATTAGAGATTTCTTTCAGGGTTCAGATCAGTAATATGATTTATAACCGTTAGCTTAGCCAGCTTAGCCGTCTATGTCGTTGAGTAGCTTTTACAGCTCACTATTGGATCGGATGTGGGGAAATTATTACCAAATTGCACTGGCCGCATCAGCGTATTTCTGCTGCTTCTGCTGAAATCATTGCCCAAGACGAATGAATCGCTTGTAAGAACCCAGTATTTAGTATCTGGTAATAACTCTTGAAGTCGCTGTGGTCTAGTGGGTAGTGTGCTGGCTTATTAGACAAAGGGCCCGGGTTCATATCCCAGGTCAGACGTCAAAACGAAAAATATTTCTTCGGCGCCTTCCTCTCAGCAGATTTCTGGCAACAGACTCTGAGAGATAAAAAAATTGCCATGAAAAGCTTCTCAAAAATCTGTTGTTCCGCCACTCATGTATAAAATTTAACGCACACAACATAAGTGGTGGGAGAAGCTAGGTCGTAAATCCTGACTGAAGGGTTAGGTCTAGTGTAGGGTACTCTGATACACAAAGCTCACTTGAGCATGCATATTGTGATGCACGGTGAAACGCATCCCTGTCTACGGACTGCACCTGAGGGTTTTGTATGGCCAATTATGTCCTATGTATGAATCACCTTGTAGATTTTTTGCATCCTTGGCTTGTCCTGTCATTTGCTCTGTACTTAACGTATCCTAAGAAGTCCTTGCGTCATCTATAACTTCATTGTCAATCATAGGTTTGCAGGTTCTCAATGGAGTTCCCAGTGTAGAGAGCTTGGAACGTCTCTAGATTCCAGAACCTACATGATGTGAAAACTATACCGCTTTGCCAACCTCTTTAAGAGACTTGCAGTAAGGTTCAATGTGTTAGAATCCAGTGCCCTGATTTTTTTCATTCCCCGTCTAGTCAAAATTTCAGCCTAGAACAGACCTTGCAACGATGCAGTAGCCACATTGAAAGGATTCTTCGGACTCAGCTGATCCCTTCACTTACTTTTCCATGTCATTTTATATCATTTTAGTCCATACAAAGAACTTAATAGTCGTTTAGGAGAAATCTTATATTAATTTTGATTTCCTTTCTTTAAGCGAAATAGCAAATTCTGAACTTTCTGGAAAAGTGGTAGTGCTGGGACCATGTAATTTATATTTTCTGACAGGCTTGTCCATAAGCTGCCAGTATTCTTACAGTAAAGTTGCTGTAGGAAGGTTTTAACACTGCTTAACGCACCATCGTAGCATGCCAGAAGTGCACAGTAACAATCTGCAACTGAATCAAGCTGAGGTGGAGTTGTCTTTCAAGGAATTGCCACCATACCAGGCAGGTGTTGGTCATGATAGGTTTGACTGTGTACATACAGTAGCGAGCACAAAAAATGCAACGTTGGGTAAAATTGTCTTTAAGTGCGATAATTTTAAAAAAATGGTGACCAGTTCACAATATTTCTTTGGGTTATTAATCCCTACAGTTATAGATACCAATTATCAATAACATTATGAAAATATTTTTAATTAATGATTAATTATTTTGTCATTTATTAAAAAGAGTGCGAATTTCATGGGAGCAATAAAAATGCAACAGCATAAATTTTAATGTGTTTATTTAAATTAAATAGTAATTCTTACAAAAAAAAAATCTTAAAATTAATATTTAGTGGCGTAGCCCTTATTTTTTATGACTTCCTGCAACCTAGAAGGCATAGAGTCGACTAAAGCTATTAATGTGTTAATGGATATTTTCTCCCATTCACTTTTCAAAATTTCTTCTAATTGCCTCTTATTTGACGGATGTTTCCTCTTAACTTCCCAATCTAATAGCTCCCATAGATTTTCTATGGGGTTTAGATCGGGAGGACTGTGATGGCCAATCCAAAACATTGAGATCATTGTCGCTTAAAAAGTTTCGAGCTAAGCGACTTGAGTGCTTTGGATCGTTATCCTGTTGGAATATGCTACCAGGAGGCATTTTTTCCCGCGGATGAGAAAGCATGTGTTCTCCAAGGATTTCACAGTACTTTCTTGGCGTCTATTTTTTCCTTCGATTTGAGTTAAGGGACCTACCCCATCACGGGAAAACGCACCTGTAAATACGTGACGTAAAATCAATAATATTTTTTTAAACATATCGTTCCTTACCCCACACCATTATTGATTCACCGCCATGTTTTACGGTTGGAAGTTGATATCTTGGAGAATATCTCTGTCCAGGCGGTCTTCGAACAAAATTTATCCCATCGGAGCCAAACAAATTAAATTTGCTTTCATCGCTCCACAAGACTTTAGCCATTGTTCATATGACCAATCCTTGTAACGTTTTGCAAATTACAGGCGCTTCTTAGAGACTCCCATTTGCTCATTTGCGAAATTAGCAACGTCCACTGCGTTCTTTCGTGGATCGTTTTTAACCAGTGCAATCATCTGGCGGTCTTGGCGAGAGGTAGTTTTTCGAGGATTACCACTATCTGGTTTCATTTCCACACTATTTCTCAAGGAAAATCGAGATTTAATCCGACATACGGTTGATTGATTTACACCAAAGAGGTGTCCAACTTCACGCACGGATTTTCCTTCTTCTAAGGCTTTAACGATTGCAGTTTTGCTGTCAGTTGAGAGCAGCTTCTATTACAAAACACATGTTGTATAATTTATTTAAGAAATTTTCAATTATAATTAAATAAATAACTTACTTTAACTATTTTTATTTTTTTATTATGTTGCATTTTTTTTGCTCGCTAAAAATTTGCACTTTTTTCACTAATTCAAAAATATTTTAAAATCTTTTTAAAGCAGAATTTGGAATAAACTGTGGTTACTTTGAAAACTTATAATTGAAAGAATTAACAGCAAAAGAAAATAGATAAATTAGATACCGTTATTTTGAAACAGATCTTATTAAAGATCATATGGCAGAGTGTTGCATTTTTTGTGCTCGCTACTGTATGTCCAATGAGTCTGGGGCTCTATATTCTTTTCAACATCTTATTGCTAGTTTAGGCAGTCATGGTAGTCTTTTGCATTCTATTCTGTGTTCGACTTAGAGGATTGTTGAGCGTATAGAATAAGTCTCTGGACGAGCGAATTATTCTCTCCATTCACGATTCTCACTATTCAACTTCAATGAGCGATAAAGTGATGGCATCACTTTCCTTTTTCCAGGATTTCCACCAGTCTGGTGGCAGATGCATTTTGACTAACTTCTCCTCAAAGCAGGCAAAGGAGTTAGTAAAAATTCAGTCAGTCTTGTGTGAAGACGCGGTGCATTTGAAGAGAGTAATAGTGATTTGGAAAGCTCCGTTATAAAGATCTGTCTAATAATTGTCTAGTAATTGTTATTGTGTATGCAAAAGGTGTAAACAGAGATATAACAAAAAAGAGCAATTGTTGTTGTTTACATCAAGTTGTGAACAGTTAAAGAATTTTAACTAAAACTTAACTTATATTTATTTTTATTTCCAGTTGATGTTATTTGGAGTCTTACATTCTCATTTTTGCTTTTCTCTATTTCAGTTTTCTGCACTTTTTTGTGGCTGAAAGAGATGGTTATGCTGTGCATAAAGCAATTTTTGTTACCCCAACAATCAAAACTTTTTTTTTTGGAAATTTTTCATTAAATTGCTTTAAAATTTTTGCTATTGTTGTTGTTTTTGCTGTATCTAGTGGATCAGACTTTTGATTGTTATTAAAAAAAAGAAAAACTACAGACACATAAACAAATAAGACGGGCAATAAAACTCTAAAAAATTGTTTTTTTTCTAACAAAAAATCGTTCATTATTTGGCCAAAAAGTGAAGAGAATAAACATAGAAAAACCACGAATGAAAAGAATTTAAAGTTTGTTGTTGGAAAAACTCATTTTTAGCTATGATGGCCTAAAGGAAAATTTCAATTTTGATGTTAACCCTTAGCTGGCTGTGTGAGCACAGTAAGCACTAGGATGGAAGAGAAGGAAAGCAGGCTTTAATTTCTGGCAAGCACAAGAGAAGAGAGAGAAGGAGAGCAGGCTTTAATTTCTGGCAAATACATGGAGTAGTGCAGAATGAATTTTTAGTTCAGTTCAGTTGACTTGAAAGGAATCACTTGCTGTTGTATTGGCTTTTCGGAAATTATTGTTGTTGTTGCTGTTGTTATTGCATTGTTAAACATTATTGTTTAACAATTTGACATTGAATTGTTGTTTTTTGTTTTGTAAATGCAGAAAAAGAGTGTGAGTCAGTCGTCCTTTTTGCGTTTTTTTTGTTTTGTATAAAGTTTCCCTTTTGCTTTCAGGGCTAATTGAAATTGCATTTTTAAACAGTTGTTTACCTTTTGTCTGTGACTTTGACAATAGCAATGCTTATGGAATATGCCCCAATAAAAGTGTGAGTGAAAATTCAGACACTCGCAAACGCTTACTCTCACTCCTTTGTTGCCTTTGGGCTTTTTGACGTTCTTTTGTTTTTTTTTTTTCTAGGTAATGAATACAAAGAACCACCAGCCAGTCAGCCAGCCAGCCAACTGCCAGCCTGGCAAACAACGTTTGAATTTATTCGACCAGAAGTGAGAAATTAATTTCGTATTTCGCATGCGGCGTATGTGCAATTTATATCGCCCAGAATCTCTTTTTTTTTTTGAACATTAAATAGCGTCTCTTGTATATGCCCTAAAGGGAATTTCTTGACTATATTGGTTGGGTTTTGTTCGCCATTGTTGCCATAATAATGAAAATTATTGTGTGTTAATTTTAATTATTTATTGGCTAAAATAAATATTTGTACGCAATTATACAATAGACGGAAGGAAAAGACGGAAAATAACATTGGTGGCATACAATTTTTAAAATCAAATTATGGTTTTGCATTATTAATGCTGCTTCACAGACGCTTCACAAAAAAAACAAAACAAAACAATTGAAAAAGTTTTTAAATTGAAAATAAGTACAGTAAGACCCCGCTTAAGGCGGCGATAGACTAACAAAAGATAAATAGTATCCACTGTCGCCATATAGCGTACCACTTTTGAATGGTAAATTGTCGTTTCATGGAATCCCAATACTACCGCGTAATTTTGAAACAGTTTTTAACGTAGCAGCGTTAAGCGGGGTCTTACTGTACAACAAAAAATTTTTCTTTTTTTGAAGGCCTATTTTATTAATTTTAGAAATTCTTTTTTTTATTTAAGAGATCTAGATTTAAAATATCTAGATACTGATGTTTTGCTTTTACATTGTTTAACAATTGAAATTATAAATAAAAGCTACAAAAAACAAAACAATGCAGTAAACAAACCTGTTTACAAATTATCATACTGCCTAATATAACAACAAACACCAGCATAAAAAAATGGTAAACAAGTAAACAAAAATACAACAAAAACACATGAAATTCAGAAAAATGCATGAAATCTTTATTTGAATCGATAGTATGGTCCATAATGTTTGAGGATTATTTCATGCAAATATTGACCCCGACTGCGCCTCAAATAATCCATCCGCTTAGTCATACGCTTTCTAACATTTCGGCCGGTATTACGCGGATAAATGCTTCAATGTTGTCTTCCAATGTCTCAATTGAAGCGGGCTTGTCTGTATTGACATGAGCTTTAACATAGTCCCACAAAAAATAGTCTAAAGGCTTTAAACACAATTTGCCGCTGAACACAATTTTTCGATAGAACAGTGGATCTTCGGCCAACTTTCCAAAAAGCCCATTCACCAAAAATTATGCGTTGCAGTAGGTCGTTCGGCTTCAATTCTTGCACCAGCTGTATTTTGAAAGGCTTCACACCTAAATCCTTCCGCAAAATTTTCCACGTTGTTGAGTCACAGAGGCCCAATTGCTGCGAACAGCGACGAATCAATAGTTGATAGTTGTCCGTAACACTGGTCGATGCAGCTCCTATATTTTCTTCAGTTCTCGCTCTACGTAAGCGTGTTTTGGTGGTTTAATGTCCAACAATTTAAATTTGGTGTAAAATTTAGTCACAATTGACTGAATAGCCGCTTCAATAGGGCGATTAAACTGACCATAAAATAGAAGAAGCCCGCACGGTGGACTTTCTTAACAGCGGCACGCATTTTGATAATAAAATTCAATGATTTGCAAGTGTTGTTCGCTTGTAAGACGATTCATGGTTAAATTATAGACCAAACTGAAGATGTTTGACAGTGAAACAAAACACGAAACGTGCGTGAACTTCTAAAACCAGTGTTGCCAAAAACATAATTGCTAAAAAATCACCCTTTAAAAGGCAAGATAAAGCAGGTGAATAAGATATTGAAGAGAGGTTAGTGAAGATAGCATTTGAAAATCTCCATTGTGAAGATTTTTCGCATAATTGCCTAGTGATTATTATTGTTTATGCAAAGGGTGTTAACACAGGAATAACAAAGAAGAGCAATTGTTGTTGTTTACATCAAGTTGTAAACTGTGGCACACAGAATTCTGCGCAGAATAAAGAATTTTAAACACAGATTATGCAACGCTCTGCCTAGTAATTCATAGGCAGTCAGGTAATTCCTGCTGAGAAGTATTAACACCGCACAGGTTTAAGAAGAGTTTTTATTTATTTTCATCTTTTGTTTTAGCGAGTATACACTGACAAACTTTTCTCCACTGTGCATAGAAAGAATTTGGAATTATTAGTGGCAAGGATGTTCATCCTTCCGCAAGGCATTTGTTTCCTCATTGCCATGTGTAGATGGAAGATATGGATATCAGAAATTCAAGCAGAATTCGAGATCACTGTGTGTCATCCATTCAAAAGCCAAAACTATACTCATGGCTTTCAAGCTCTCCGATATATGTCCTCTCTTTCTTAATGGATTATTCGAAGATCACTATTACTTGAGTCCCTAAGCGTATTTTTGGATTTCCATTGCTATTCTAGTGACAAAATATTTAAAAATTTTTAAAATAAAACACTAGGGAAAAATTTGAAGGATCTTTTTTATATCATGCAATAATTTTTCCGGAAGTTTTCTAAACAAAAATATGTTTCTCCTTTACATGCTAAAAATGGCAGTCAATTTTGGAAGGGGTCTTGTGATAAGATATAAACATTTTTCATAAAATTACTTTTTTATATCATGATAGAAATTCCTATCAAAATTATTTTAATTCATTGCAATAAAATGTTTTTGAAAACATATTGTATTTTATTACAGATTAAATTACCACAGGATTGGTGACAATTTTTTATTAAAAATAGTTTTCAAAAGGTTCTCAAATATTTTTCAAAAATTTATGTCATGCGAGAAAAATTTTTTTTTTCTAAAAACATATTTTTTTTCATGTCTAGCATTAAAAAATCTGTAGAAAAATGCTTTCTTTGTATTAAGAAAAATTAAATTTCTTATAATCCAAGTGAAACTAAAAAGAGCTACAACTCCAAGCATTTTTTTCCAACCATTTAAAGCGTTTAAACTTTATTTCGCTGATGTGTTGAACAACTATCCTATCACAATTTGTTTTTCTCTTGGCCTTCCCGAGTCCTCTTCAACTATTTAAAGTTTTGTTTTTCATTTCCCTGAGCATTAAATTTTGTTTTTTGGAAATTGACAAGTAAAACATGTCTCATCATGTTTTCATCAACATTTAAAATGAAAAGCAGCTGCTAACATTTAGCATTGCCAGTCAGTAACACAGTGTGTCTGTCTGAATGTGAGTTCTAAAACGGATTCTCTTCACTTTTTGTTTGTTTGTTTGTTTTCTGTTTTGAAAAACGTATCGGTGTGTCAATTTATGTCACAACACGTTCTTATTTCTTTAGTTTTGAGAAAATTGATTCAACAGAGCAAAGAGATACTCACTCGTGTCTATAGAGAAGATAGAGAGAGATACAGATACAGTTGGCAATACGTTTAACGACTATGACGACATGTTTTCATCAGTTGGTGTGGCATTTGAAAGTTATTTTGGTTTTGATTTAATGTTCATCCCAGGGAAGACGGTGATTAAGAAGGACAATTTTAAGGGAATACTACATAGGAGAAGATTGTTTAAATATTTTGAAATATTTTCAACACAGAAATTTTCTTTGGACAAAAATTATCTGATGAAAAATTTAGAAATATTTTTTATAGAAATAGTTTTGTCGGACCAAAAATTTTCTATAGGAACAGTTTTGTCAGACCAAAAATTTTCTATAGAAACTGTTTTGTCGGACCAAAAATTTTCTATAGAAAGAGTTTTGTCGGACCAAAAATTTTCTATAGAAAGAGTTTTGTCGGACCAAAAATTTTCTATAGAAAGAGTTTTGTCGGACCAAAAATTTTCTATAGAAAGAGTTTTGTCGGACCAAAAATTTTCTATAGAAACAATTTTGTCGGACCAAAAATTTTCTATAGAAACAATTTTGTTGGACCAAAAATTTTCTATAGAAACAATTTTGTCGGACAAAAAATTTTCTATAGAAACAATTTTGTCGGACCAAAAATTTTCTATAGAAACAATTTTGTCGGACCAAAAATTTTCTATAGAAACAATTTTGAAAAATTTTCTGTACAAACACCGTTGTAGGATGGAAAACTGTCTGTCTTAACAATTTTGTCGGATGGATTATTTTCTGTATAAAACATTTTCTCGGGCGAACAATTTTCTACAGAAAAAAATTTGTCTGATGGAAAATTTTCTGTATAAAATATTTTGTAGGATAAAATTCGAAGTCGTCGTAGTCTAGTAGGTAGTGTGTTGGTCAGCAGATTTCTGACAATAACTCGGAGAGCTACTAAACATGTCATGAAAAAGTTTCTCAAAAATCTGTCGTTCGGAGTCGAAGTTAAATGTTGGTCCTGCCACTTACGTATAAATTAAAGCACTCAACATAAATGGTGTGAGAAGCTAGGCCGTAATCCTGACCGAAAGGTTTTAATGGCCAATTATGTATGTATGAATATAGCATGAAAAATTTTCTGTACCAAAAATTTTTGTCGCATGAAAAATTTTCTGCAGAAAAAATTTTGTCGGACGAATAATTTTTTAAAGCAAAATTTTTGTCGGACAAACAAATTTCCATAGAAAACATTTTATCGAATGACTAATTTTCTAAAGAAAAGTTTTTGTTTGATGAATAATTTTCTAAAGATGTATTTTTGTCGGATGAAAAATTTTCTATAAATATATTTTTGTCGGATGACATATTTGCTAAAGAAATTTTTTGTTCGTATGAATAATTTTTTCAAGAATCGAAGGGAAAATTTTCAAAAATTTTTTGTGTCGAATTAAAAATTTTCTATAGAAAAAATTTTGTCGGACAAATAATTTTTAAAAAAAATATTTTTGTCGGTTGTGATACAATTTTTGTCGTATGGAATATATTTTATAAGCATTTTTATTTTTTACAAACACTGTCTGTGTGCATATTTTAAATTTTTTTAAAAATAAATTTTCTTTTGATTTTCAGTTGATAAACTCCTATCGTTTATTAGGAGATAAAATTTTCTTTATTTACCACTGTTGCTAGGGCAACACAAGAATAAAGTGGCAAATGGTATGTTGCAAACAGCAGCAGTTGTAGTTGTGGCTGTTATGTGTTATTGTTGCTGTTGTTGTTGTTGTTGTTATCGTATGCTATTATTGTTGTATTGTTGTAGTAAGATGAGTTTAGTTAGTGATTTGACTAATTGCTTTGCAAATCTTTAGGAAAACTTTTGTAAAATTAATTAAAATCTTCAAGTCATGACATGAAATGGGTTTGTTTGCTCAAGCATAACAACATGAACAGCAACAGCAGCAGCGGCAACGACTACAATGACTGCAAGACATAAATAAACGACAAACTTAATGAAACAAGAAACAAGAGAATCTAAATTAAAACGCTAGAAAAAATAGAAAAAACGAAAAATTTTTTTCGCCACAGCCAGAGTAAAAAGAAAATCAATTTTCCTTGCAAAATAAATGGCAATTTTTATTCAAAAAAATTTTTTCTTTTAATTTTTCATTCGCAAATTGAAAAATTTATCTTGTTCAGCATAACTCTTGGTAATAGACCACTGGTAGCCAGCCATAACTCGTTTAAATTTAAAATGACATTTCATTTATTTACATCCACCCTCGTTTTTGGAAAAGGGATTCAGGGATACCTTCCTTGTTAAAGGCATTTCAAAAAATCAAACCAACCAACATTGTTAGAGACAACAAGGAGTGCAAAAAGAATAGAAAATAGTGGAGTACTAAACTTCAAGGCTAACAAGGTAACAAAGCCACCAAAAACTAGTTTTTGTTGCCAGTTTAAACCAACCAACAACACCCACAAGAGAGCAGTTAAACCTGTTTGGAGTTTAGATTTTGAAAATTTTTTTTCTCTGGCCATAGACTGTCTTTTTTTTTGAACTAGGAAAACCTCAAACCAGGAAAAGCTACAACTTCGTTTAACATTTCAACATTAAGCAGTAATAAAAACATTTATTGGATTCCATTAAAGCACAGGGCTCTTTAGGGGATTTGCCAACCACATGCTTTCAAAATGGCCTTTAAAGCCAAAAAAATATATTTTTTACAAAATGTTTTGATAGACGAAAATTTCTCTAAAGAAACAAAATTCTCTATAGAAAATTTTTTAACGGACAATAGTTTCTCTTCAGAAAATTTTTTGACAGACAAAAATTTCTCTCCTGAGATATTTTTTTAAAATTTTCTCTTTGATAAACAAAATTTCTCTCATGCGATATTTGGTATCATTGATTGCAACTCTCTGCCTAGTATTTCATAAGCAGTCAGATATTTCCTCCCGCAGTAGCGGGTTGAGAAGGGCTTTCGTCTTTCTCCATTTTCCATTTCAACGAGTATACACCTTCAAACTTCTCTTTACTCTACACAGAAAGAATCTGGTCTTATTAGTGGTGGGCATGTTGTATGGAAAGATGGTTTCTAATTGACGTATGTAGATGGATGACATGAGTATTAGAACTTCATGCAAAATTCGACCTCACTGTGTGTCTTCCATGCAAAAGCCAATGGCTATAGCCATGGGTTTCAAGCCCTCCTAGGTTAGAGGCCGTGTACCTGTCAATCAAAACAAGTACAGTACCCGGAGGCCGTGGAGGTTTTGTTTCTCCCATCTATGTCCTTTATTTCCTGGTGGGTTATTCGAAGATCTCTATTACTTGAGTCCCTTGGCGTATTTTTGGATTTCCATTGCTATTCTAGTGACAAAATATTTAAAAATTTTTAAAGAAAAAACACTAGGAAAAAATTCGAGAAACATTTTTATATCATGCGAAAATTTTTTCCAAAGTTATCTAAACAAAAATATGTAATTCCTTTATATGCTAGAAAGGACAATAAATTTTGGCACGTATCCTGTGATAAGATATAAACATTTTTCATTAAATTACTTTTTTATATCATGAGAGAAATTTCTTTTAGAATTATTTTACTTCATTGCAATAAATGTTTTTGAAAACATATCGTACTTTATTTAACAATAAATTATTGCAGGATTAATGAACATTGTTTATTATTTTACTTCGTATTTTCTGTTTAAATTTTCTCCTTGATAAAACAAAATTTCTCTCATGCGATATTTGGTATCATTGATTGCAACTCTCTGCCTAGTATTTCATAAGCAGTCAGATATTTCCTCCCGCAGTAGCGGGTTGAGAAGGGCTTTCGTCTTTCTCCATTTTCCATTTCAACGAGTATACACCTTCAAACTTCTCTTTACTCTACACAGAAAGAATCTGGTCTTATTAGTGGTGGGCATGTGGGCATGTATGGAAAGATGGTTTCTAATTGACGTATGTAGATGGAAGACATGAGTATTAGAACTTCGTGCAAAATTCGACATCATTCTGTGTCTTCCATGCAAAAGCCAATGGCTATAGCCATGGGTTTCAAGCCCTCCTAGGTTAGAGGCCGTGTACCTGTCAATCAAAACAAGTACAGTACCCGGAGGCCGTGGAGGTTTTGTTTCTCCCATCTATGTCCTTTATTTCCTGGTGGGTTATTCGAAGATCTATATTACTTAATTCCCTGGCCATATTTTTGGATTTCCATTGCTATTCTAGTGACAAAATATTTAAAAATTTTTAAAGAAAAAAACACTAGGAAAAAATTCGAGAAACATTTTTATATCATGCGAAAATTTTTTCCAAAGTTATCTAAACAAAAATATGTAATTCCTTTATATGCTAGAAAGGACAATAAATTTTGGCACGTATCCTGTGATAAGATATAAACATTTTTCATTAAATTACTTTTTTATATCATGAGAGAAATTTCTTTTAGAATTATTTTACTTCATTGCAATAAAATGTTTTTGAAAACATATCGTACTTTATTTAACAATAAATTATTGCAGGATTAATGAACATTGTTTATTATTTTACTTCGTATTTTCTGTTTAAATTTTATCCTTGATAAAACAAAATTTCTCTCATGAGATATTCTTGGGTTTTCTTCTTGATACACAAGAAATTGTCAATAAAATGTTGTTGCCATACAAAAATTTTCATTAGAAATATTTCTTAGCGAACGTTGCTCTTAGATTGTACTTGAATGGGTATCATAAATGTACATAAAAAAGTACTAAATGTACTAAAGGAAGTACTAAAGGAAGAAAAAGAGTTCTAAAAAGTATTTAAAGGAAATTTTATTTGTTGTTTTTCGTGTTTATATTCTTTATTTTTATAAATACCAGAATGGTTATTATAAAACTACCAAAAAATACTAAAAGAAGTACTAAAACAGTACTAAAAAGAGCCTCAAAGAAATATTTAATGTTTTATTTCGTATTTATGTTTTATTTTATAAGTGCCAGAATGGGTTTCATAAAAGTTCCAAAAGAAAGTACTAAAAAAGTACTAAAAAGTGCATTAAGAGATTTTTATTCATTTTATTTCGTATTTATGTTTTATTTTACATGTGCCAGAATGGGTATTACAAAGAAAAAGTACAAAAAAAAAGTACTAAAGGAAGTATGTACTAAAAAAGTACTAAAAAGTGCAAAAAGGAAATTTTTATTGGTTTTATTTCGTATTTATTTTTTATTTTATAAGTACCAGAACCGGTATTATAAAAGTACTAAAAAAGGTACTAAAAGAAGTACTAAAACAGTACTAAAAAGTGCCTAAAAGAAATATTATTTGTTTTATTTCGTGTTTATGTTTTATTTTATAAGTACCGGAATGGGTCTCATACAAGTAAAAATAAAGTACTAAAGGAAATACTAAAAGTAGTACTAAAAAGTACAAAATTAATTCGAACACAGTCTAATTTAAGCTTCTACTTTTTGTTAGGAAATAGGCCCCGTTTTATAAAATTGAATTGCTTATACTATCCATAAAATTTCCTCCTGCTTTCTAATCGTTACTTGCAAATACAACAGACCACATTTGAAAGCCACAAATATTTGTAGTTAAAAAGAGAAGTGCGGGCAGTCAAAAAAAGTGCAAAAAAAGTACCAAAAAACAAAAAAAATGTGGTGGTAAAACCATTGCAAATACCACATGCAGCCAGACAACATACAAGACAGGCGAACACACACGAGACAGGTGAAGAGAGCCAGACACACACAGGTGTAGTTGCAATTGTAACAATTCAAGTTTACCGTTTATTGAAAACAGTACACAGCAAAGGAGTTTTGCAATAAAAATACGGAAACAAAGAGAATAAATTAAATAAACGGTTAGTGTGAGAGAGAGAGAGAAAGGGAGGGAGGAAGAGAGAGAACTATATAACAAAAGCTATAATACTACCGTTATACATCTGTCTAGGTGAGTAAGTCTGGGTTTTAAAACGGTAAACCCTTTAAAGATTTCCACTAGAAATTCTAGTTTAAAATGCCTTCTCTAACGGTATTACCCTTTAAATTTATGAGAGCATATACTACATATAGGGGAGGGCTTATGTGTGTGTTTTATTTTTAACTAAAATGTTTAACATGCTGTTCAATTACTTTTGAAAAACTTAAATTTTCCATGCTAAACATTGTTTTCCATTCTTCCTGCCTGAAAAAAGAATAAAACGGACACTCAATGCTGAACATAAATGCCTACAAAATCAAGATGAACATCAAAAAGAAAAAGTTTTTGAATGGAAAACATAGAAAAGAAAAAAAAAACATAGACAATTTCAGATTTTTCTCACTATATTTCCAACTCTGACCATATGCAACTCTTTCTGTCTCTCTTTGTATAACTTTTATAGCCCATCTGCCTGCCTGTCTG
Organism: Sarcophaga peregrina; assembly: GCA_014635995.1. Classification (NCBI taxonomy): domain Eukaryota; kingdom Metazoa; phylum Arthropoda; class Insecta; order Diptera; family Sarcophagidae; genus Sarcophaga; species Sarcophaga peregrina. The sequence continues at coordinate 5,024,982 of CM025793.1, forward strand.
CCTGCCTTTAGACTTTCAGTAACTGATTGCAAGTGTCGTGATGGTCTTTAGCTTAAAATACTTTTTTTTTTCTAGTCCTAAAACTTTAAAATGTGTAAGTTTGCCTGTGTGTGTATACACAACAGTATTGTTTACTTACACTTACCAACATAAGTAAACATACTCTTTAACTATGTGTACGTGTTTTGGTATTTTTTTTTGTTGTGTGTGTGTGTTTGTGTTTGATTTGCATGTGGAAGTGAAAATTGTAAACATTATAATTGGCAAGTTACCACAAGGTATGGCTTTAAATACACTGAGAGAAATTTGCTGCATAACACTTATGTTATGTTGATAGGTCTGTGTGATAAGTTTCCTAGGGAAGAAATACTCAAAATACTTTAAAAAATTCTCATTCTCCCCTTGCTTCTTTGTGACGCAGATGACTTAATAGCCTTGAGAGTATTCGAGAGAAAAGTCCTACGTAAGATCTTCGCTCCAGTGCGAGTTGGTGATGATTTAGTCATCCGATCCAACAGTAAGTTGTACGAGCTCCTCACGGACATAAGCATAGAGCAGCGTATTAACTAACATCAGCGTCTGGGTCGGATCGGCCAAGTCGTTCGAATGGATTAGGATACTCCGGGGAAACGGATATTTGATGTAGGGATCTGTAGTCGGCGAAAATGACGACCTTGTTTGCGGCTTTGGAAGGACCAAATCGACCAATCGACCAGTCATCGATTGGTGTGACCAACTGTCATAGGCACTCAAGAAGCAGAGGCAGACCGAAATCCAACATGCTCTGGCGCGCAAAAAGCCGATGCCCTTAGAAGAATCGTAAGTCGAATCCGTTATTCGGGTTTGTTAATGGCCAATTCAGTATGTAAGTAGTGTTATATTGAAAGGGAGAAAAGTTATCTGGAGAAGAAGTACTCAAAATACTCTAAAAGACCCTCATCCTCCCCGTGCTGCTTTACGGCGCAGAGGCATGGCCAATATTAACATCCAGCGGCTGCACTGGCTCGGTCATATGGTTCGAATGCAGAAGAATGCCCCTGTGAGGCAAGTATTTGATGCGGGAACTTGCAGAAGTCGGCAAAAAGGACGTCCTTGTTTGCGTTGGAAGAACCAAATCGAGAAAGCCCTGTCATCGATTGTAGTGAACAACTGGCATAGGCACTCAAGAAGCAGATGCAGACCGAAATCCGTATGGACTTGTCGTTCGATTGAAGGAAGATGCTCTGGCGAGATGGGTATTTGATGCGGAGATCTGCGGAAGTCGGCAAAGACGACGAACTTGTATGCTTTGGAAGGATCAAATCGAGTTATCGTTTGGTGTGATTAACTTGCGTAGACGCGTAAAAAGCCAGAGCCGCTTAGAAGGATGTGTTATGGCAGGCCGAAATCCGTTATTCGGATTTGTTAATGGCCAATTAAGTAAGTAAGTAATGTGATGTTGCAAGACAGAAAAGTTTTCTATTAAAAAGATACTCAAAAAATGCCTTATTCGGCGAAATACTGTCGTTCAATCGTTGCAATTCTTTAGCTAGGATTACAATCTAGCTTCTCTCATCATGTATGTTTTGTTTTATAATTTTAAGCATGTAAGGCGGAAGTTACATCCAACAGTACAGTTTTTAAAGAAACTTTTCATGGAAATTTAATTTTTTTCTCATAGTTTTTCCCAGAGGATTGCTGAGACGAAGTCCAGTGTTTTGTTTGAAATGCCGGAGCCAGAATTCAGGCAGTAAAGAATTAGAATCTAGCTTCTCTCTTCACCCATATTCTGATGCAATTTTTGAGAATCATTTCAAGACAATTTTATTTAATTTTCAGAGTTTTTATTAGAGGGTTATGGTAAGAGGAATTTGACTGATTTTTATTTAAGATGCCTGAGCCAGGACTTTAACCATGGTGTCTGAACTAATAAGCCAAGACACCATCCACTAGATTACAGTGACTACAAAAACACCTTAGTTTCTATATTTATAGCCGCTATTTTTAAAGAATTTGTATTTTATAGTCTAGATTTATAGTCGCTGTGACGACAATAATTTTCTTTATGATAGGCCTCTAGTTTAAAAACAAACAACCTTTTGCTCCTTTTTTTTCTCAGTGTAGTGGCAGTTAAAAACAGAGAAAAATATTCTCTTTTTTTTTGAAATTAAGTCTACATTTTCAATGTCATGCTTGAATAGCATAGTTTTACAACAATATTTTACTCATGCACTAACACATACAAACACATACACACTCGCATACAATATTAAATCACAAACTCTTTTGTAATAGACACATTGTAACACTGAGTATCTCTCTCTCTCTCTCCGTCTCTTCTCTAAGAGGCATTGAGCTTATAAAAATTATAAAACAAGCAAAGAAAAGAAAGGCAAAAGTATGCTGCAATAATTTCTCAACACAACTATTGATGATGACGTGGTTATATTCTCTTACACACACACACACACCTTTATACATGCAGTTATCGTAACTGTTTTCTTCCTCTTTGTGAAAGGCAATAACATTAAACATGTGAAGCATATACTCGGGTACGTGTAAACATTTTTAGTTGTTTAGGTAGTGCAGTAGCAGTAGTAGTAGCAGTAGTAAGGGTCGTAGTCTATTTCCTTTTTCCGTTTGTGTAGGTGTTAAAACAGAAAGAGACAGCGAGAGAGAGTTAGAGAGTCTGCATTGGTAAAAAGTCTTTAAAATCGCTTTAAAATTATCAAGAAAAGTTGAAAATCTTTCTTTTATTGCGCATTTTCCAGGGAAAAATATTTTAAAACTTTAAAAATTCAACGAATTTGCTGTTAAACACCGGCATCCATTAATTTCTAATGATTTTTTGTTTCGTTTTTTTTGGAAATAATTTCATAAAAGTTTCTTTTAATTTGAAAGTTTGAATGTTTCTTTTTCTTTTTTTTTTTTGAAAGAAAAGAAACAATTTTTATGGTTTTCAATAAACAGAATAGTTTTCATATGGTTTTTCTGGAAACTTTTCTCTTTATAGAATATGGTTTTTAAGCATGTTTTGTTTATGTAGCGAATAAATGTGGGTGTGGTTTAAAACTAGCTTTTCTTAGTTTCTAATGGTATAAAACGATTTATTGTGAATTATTTAATTAAAACAAAAAGATATAGCCTCTCCTCTTATCTCTCCAAGAATAGACAAGAAAAGCGTAAGAGTTGCTTTATTACCTATACGTTGATATTGTTACGTTTTTATCTTTCAAAAACATTTAAAATTTAAGCTTCAAATAAAATAAAAATAAATTTTGTGTTTAGTATTAATTAAAATTCTTTATTAATCGCATAATTCTGTGTGCCGCTGTTCACAACTTGTTATAAACAACAACAATTGCTTTGTTTGTTATTCCTTTATTTACACTCTTTGCATAAATAATAACAATCACTAAGCAATTGTTCCACAGATCTTTGAAACCACGATTATTCTCTGCACATAAGACTGACTGAAATTTTACTAACTCACTTCCCTTCTTTGCCTTGCCTTTTACATGACAAGAAGACATCGCCTTCTCGAAATCAATATAAATGTAAACATCGTTGTTTACATCGTTGTTTACATTTATCCTTGTGGTTTTGTTGGTGTATTTTTGTTTACTTATTTCCCTTTTTTTGTTTAGCTGGTGTTTGTTATTATATTAAGCAGTACGATAATTGAGTCTAAGAAGATGGGTCTGACAGTAAATGACGGCAAAACAAAGTATATGTTGACGTGCGGCGTATTGATTCTCAGATTACGGCCGATAACTATACTTTTGATACAGTCAAGGAATTTATTTATCTTGGCTCCGCCGTTACCACCAAAAATGATGTCAGTCTGGAGATCAAACGCAGGATTACTCTTGCCAACAGGTGCTACTATGGTCTCAATAGTCAATTGAGGAGCAGAGACCCTCTCCCGCAAGACGAAACTAATACTCTACAAGACGCTCATCTTATCCGTGCTTCTTTATGGCGCAGAGGCATGGACCCTATTAAGAACTGATGCAGCAGCCTTGAAGGTATTTGAGAGGAAAGTCCTACGTAAGATCTTTGGTCCTGTGCGAGTTGGCGATGATTTCCGCATCCGATCTAACAGTGAGCTGTATGAGTTCCTCAACGACATAGACGTTGTGCAGCGTATTAATATCCAGCGGTGCGCCATGTCGTTCGAATGGAGGAGGTTGCTCTGGCGAAACGGGTATTTGATGCGGGGATCTGCGAAAGTCGGCGAAGAGGACCAACTGGTGTAAGCGCGCAAGAAGCAGAGGCGCTTAGAAGGATGTATTGCGGCAGGTCGAAATCCGTTAATGGGGTTGTTATGGCCAATTAAGTAAGTATGTAAGTAAGTACGATAATTTGTAAACAGGTTTGTTTACTGCATTGTTTTGTTTTAGTAGTTTTTATTTATAATTTTAATGTTATAAATTTAATGTTGCTGCTTTACTGCGCCTTTTATATGACAGGGTAAATAGTCTAATGAATGCTCATGAAAGCGAATGTTCGTATTTTCGCCTTATCGATATCTCTATAAACTTAAACAAACACGCAGCCTTGTGTGCAGAGTAAATGTGGTTTGATCTCGTTACAAGATTTGTCGAATAATTGTCTGGTAATTGTTATTGTTTATAGAAAGAGAATGTAGAGAATTCATCAAATTGTAAACATTCAAGAACACTCATCAGACTATTTACTCTGCCATATCAAAGGCCAGAAAAAGCAGGCGATTGGATGAGTAAAAGTTCAGTCAGTCTTGTGTGAAGACGCGGTGTGTTTGAAAAGATTAAATGTGGTTTGAAGATCGCCGTTATAAAGATTTATCGAATAATTGTTTAGTTATTGTTTATGCAAAGGTTATAAACAGAGGCAGAAAAGCTATTGTTGTGGTTTACATCAAGTTGTGAAAAGTGAAGCAAAGAATTGTGCAGAATTTTAATTAAAATTAAACACAATTTTATTTTTATATTATTTGCAATCTAGCGAGCTTATATTTTAAACGGTTTTAAAAGGTAAAAGCAGAATAGAACTCTTTTTATACAGTTTCGTAAAGAATTATTTTCAAAATCCATGAAACCACTGAAAAAATCACACCTCCTGAGGGCAATCAAGTAGTTTGTAAAGAGTTTGTTAGGATCTTGATAGGTTTCTCACAAGGGCAGTGTACTTTAAAGGAAAAATTTAGTAATTTTTTCTATAAAGATTGTGATAATATGAGGAAGCCTGAAACTCTTCGATTATAATTGGTATATTTAGCCCGGAGAGCCGAAGTCTTATACTTTTAAGCGCAAAGATACTTCCTTATTATTCTGTTATTTTAGTAAATTTTTCTACATTTTATTTCATTGATTTCCTATAACTGAAGCATTTATCATTTAAGCCTTAATTAACTAATTAATATGCATTGAATTTTCTTTACTACGTAATGGTTTTCGTTTCGTTTTTTTTTTTGGAATTTTTAAGAAAATAAAAAAATTATAGACTTGCTAATCAAAAACTATCAATCATTATTTAAAACATCATTATCATCATTACCAAACAGCATTATCATTATGATTAACAACCATGACAACCTGTACGTCACAACAGAATATTTAAAGTCAATCAGCAGCTAACAAAAACTGTTAAAATCTTCCAATTTTTTTTTTCGTCTTTTCTTCTAGCTCTCTTGTCTTTAAATATTTCAAAAGACAGTTTAAAGTGGCCTCTTTAACTTAAACAAAATATACTCGCACACACACACACACACACACAGAAGGCCACTTTAAATAGAGTCAATAACTCATCTAAACGTTTATGTCGCCTGAGGGGGTCATAAGCAATGATATGAACGAACGAACGAACGTAAGAACGTAAGAACGTATTGAACAGGAGAGGACGTTATGGCTGGATGGCTGCTTTGAATATCGTTTTTTTGAATCATAAATTGTAAAGATTTGAAAGCATTTTGTTTAGAGCTGTTATAGAGACAGACAGACGGGAGACGGGTAGACGAGCAGCCGGACAGACAGATACAGTCAAAGTGTTGTCACTACAATACTGGCGGGCATTAAGAAAATATGCAAAATACATGACCAGGCAAGAAAACAAAAAAAAAATACGATTAAAATTGCAAAGAAACAAGTGGTCCTGGTACAGGTATTGGCTACACGTAAACGTACACACAGTCAAACTACTTTTATGTATTGAAGTCTCTGCCAAATTAAATGTCAAATACAAAAGCCACTGATTATAATGAAAAATATATGCAAAAATCGTTTGCCTTCAGCTGTAAATCATCATCATCATCAGTTGACACCATCTCCAGAGAACGCAGAGTATGCTATTGCAGCTGCATTCAGCTTTGATTTACGTTCCTTGTCACAGGTAGACGATATTCTTCAATGGCTTTTCCAAATGCTGCTCTACAGTAGCCATAAGTAACTGTAATTAAATTGACATCATGGCTTACTAAACCATTCTATTCTTCATGGCCTATTTTCTTCTATTGACTTTCCATTTGCCAATTCGCCATTTGTTTTCTTATCCCTATTTTCCTTGGCCATAAATCATTTGCCTTTAAATGCTTCCTTTTCTATTCGTTTCTTTATTTTGTTTTTTTGGTTGAACTGTGTCCATTTGTTACGTTTTCAATTATGAATCTGATTATAATTTGTTTCATGGTTTTGACTGTGATTTGAGCCCCATTTCCCCCTATCCCCTGCAAAAAAATATGTCGTTTTTTATTTATTTTTATGGTTTTAGTTTTTCGTTTTATTTTCCTTTGCCGCAAAAGGTTATGATTGTCAAGTTTCATTTGCCTATATATAACCCAGTGAACAATTTGTCAAAGAATATAAAATATGCCTCACATTGACCTTCAACAGATTGCTTATAATGTTCATAGTGAACGGTCTGAGTTCTAAATCTAGCCTGCTTCTGTCTCAATAGCAGTAGCATAGCTCTCTCATGGCAATACATAACTGGCCATTATAATCCCTGGAGTCTGGATTATGGCCTGGCTTCCCATACCACTCATATTATGTGTGTTAATTTTATACATGAGTGGCGCAACCTACAGTTTAAAGTCGACTTCGAACGACAGATTTTTGAAAAACCTTTCATGGCAATTTTATTTTCTCTGAGTTTTTTCCAGAAATCGCCGAAAAAATAATTTTTCTTACTTTGACGACTCGATATAACCCGTTTAATGTTCCAAAAAGTAATATTGTTACGTTTTAACCTTTTAAAAACGTTTAAAATACGTTAAAAAACGTTTATAATATAAAAATAAATTTTTTGTTTAGTTTTAAAAAAATTCTTTGTTATTCTTTTAATTCTATGTGCCACTGTTCACAGCTTGATGTAAACAACAATAATTGCTTTGTTTGTTGGTCATCTGTTTATACCCTTTGCATGAACCAAAACGACAGATCTTTGTAAGGGAGATTCAAATGCACCGCTTCTTCACACAAGACTGACTGAACTTCATTAACTCACTCGTCTGCTTTGTTTTGCCTTTTATATGGCAGAGTAAACAGTCTGATGAATGTTCTTGAAGGCGAATAAATCTTCGTGACTTCGAGCTCTCTATAAATGTAAACATTGTTGTTTCATAATTGTTGTTTGTGTATTCTGTTTACATTTATTCTTGTAGTGTTTGCTGTTGTATTTTTGTTTACTTGTTTATGATTTTTTATGCTGGTGTTTGTTGTTGTATTTTTGTTTACTTGTTTACCATTTTTTATGCTGGTGTTTGTTGTTATATTAAGCAGTACAATAATTTGTAAACAGGTTTGTTTACTGCATTGTGCAGTAAAAGCAAAATAACAATACCGTCTAGCGCTTTTTCACCAAATTTCTAGACTTGTTTGCAGCCATGCAATGATTGAATAAAAAGGATTTTATTGAGTAGCTTATTAGCTATTCTAACCACAAGAGGATATGTGTTACTCATTAGATTGCTAAAGAAGTTACCGATCTTCTCCAAGGGAAACCCGTTAGACATGATGTTCGGGCCCCCTTCTCAGGCATTCTCATATGCAAGTGCTTGATTTAATGCCAGTAAACTATTACGCGTATATTAGAGGTGAAGGCATCTACTGAATTCTCCAAAGGAGTTATGCAAAACTCCAGTAAAATGCTCAAATTAAATTCCGTCTGTTAAATTCCGTGACGTCGCAGTTTAGTAAGCAGCATATTGGCTTATTAGATGAGAGCTCATGGTTCAAATTCTAGCTTAGAAAAATAATTCTTTCGGTGATTGCTTCTCTCATTAGGGTTTTAATAAAAACTCTCGCAGAATAAAATAAAATTGCCATGAAAAGTTTCTCAAAAGAAACTGTTGTTCGAAGACGACTTAACACTTTAGGTACCGCCACAATTAACATCCACAATATGGGATGAGCTTAAAAGCTAGCTTGTAGTCCTAACTAACGGTTTACAAAGGCTATTTATGTAAGTTAAGTAACCAAGAGAAGGAAGAAAAAGGAAAGTGTCGCATGAGAGAATCCAATTGAAAATTCTGCAGCTCGCAGTAGGTAGGTTCCATCACTCACGCATAAGAGTAACCCAAGCTATATAGGTGGTGTCAGAAGATAAGTCATAATCCTGACTGAACATTATTCGAAAGTGGTAGCTCATGTTCACATACACTAGGGAGGTTGAAATTTTGGATCATAAACACCAGTAACTTGTTACTGTCCCGTTTAGTATCCAGTCCACAACTAGAGTAATTTATCTAGTACGGACAAAAACCCCTATACGAGTTGACAATCGTATTGAATTTGTTTTTGTTTGATACTTTCAATATCCTTCTATTGCTGGGTTACTTGATGGCCTCCCATTATGTTTTTTTTTTACTTTTCTCTCCCGTTTGCCTTCCTCCCCCATCCCCTTTTCACCATTAGTCATGGTCTTCAAAAAACGATAAGTATAACAACAAATTTAATTTCACGCTTGACGCCCTCATTTCCATTTTCCAGATTATTTTCTTCATCTTTTTCTTCTTCTTCATCTTTTTAGTTCATTTCATATCTGGAAGTCATTCGTACGCTTTCCTTTCCTTTCGTTTTTTTTCGTTTTTTTTTTGGTGCTGCTAAGATGCGCTCCATGTTTCTCGTTGACAAAATTTCTAAATGTAGCGTGGCCAATAAATTTGTATCTCTTTTTTCTGTCCCTCTCTCTCTCTCCTCCTCTCCCCTCTTTAGCTATATTTTCTTTCTATTTTCCTTAGTTTAAAGCTAAGGATAATAAAGGGGAATGAAATGAATTTTTTGTGAAAAATTTTCGCCCATAAAGTATGTAGATTGGCAAACACACGTTAACAGTCTTGTATTAACAATTCAAAATTTAAATTTTCTGTTTTAACCCCTTTTCTCTATGCTTGGCAGCCAATGTATAAGCCATCACATGAATCCAGAGATGGAAATTTATAACCAAAACTTATGACAGTTTTATTATAAATATTATAAAGAAGAAGGGGGGGCAGCGGTGGGAGCAGGCCAGCCATATCATATTTGTAATGCCATAGGAATTGGGTCTATGAAATGGAAATTTTTGTTAAAAATTTTTTTTTTAAAAGGGAAAATAAATAATTTGTCGATCAGGAATAAAAAAAAAACGCAAAAAATTAAATTTATTTTCATATGCAATCAAAATACAATGTGTAGGTGACAAGCAGCCAAAATGAAAGAATTTTCTGAATTGTTTCTGAATTATTAAATACCTTAAAGGTATAAAAGGATTTACACAGGATTTTAGATTAAAAAAAACTGAAATAAAATTCAATTTATAAAGAGGAAATTGGACAGTGATTACGATTTTAACTTTTAAAAAGTTTAAATTTAATAAAAATTTTTTATTATTCGCACAATTCTGTGTACCACTGTTCACAACTTGATGTATACAACAACAATTGCTTTATTTCTTATTCCTCTGTTTATACCCTTTGCATAAACAATAACAATTGTGTAGACAATTATTTGATAGATCTTTGTAACGGAGATCTTCAAACCACGACTACAAGGAACTGATTGACTGAACTTTACTGGGTCACTAGCCTGCTTTGCCTTGCCTTTTATAAGGCAAATGTTCGTGACTTCGTTCATTGAGCTGTAGTCGCCTTAGTCTAGTAGGTGGAATGCTGGCTTCCACACGTGAGACCTAAACGAAAATATAAAAAATTTAAATTAAGAACGTTATAAAATGAAGTCGTCGAATAAAAATGCCTATTAGCGAGAGCCCCAGGCCAGACATCAAAATCAAAAACAAAAAGTATTTCTTCGGCGACTTCCACTCCACAGATTTTTGGCAAAAACTCTGAGAGTAAATAAAAAAATTGCTATGAAAAGTTTCTTAAAAAATCTTTCGTTCGAAGTCGACTTTAAACTGTAGGTTTTGCTATTCACGTATGAAATTTATACTTACAACCTAAAGTGGTGTGAGAATCTAAGTTGTAATCCTGGCTAAAGGGTTGCAATGACCGCATAAGTACGTGAATACTCTCTTGTCAGTGTTAGATTGTTAGATTTGAGGGCGTGGTTCAAAGCCTATCCCAGACATCCTTTCTTAGCAGACTGGTGGTGGTGTAAGAAGCTGGGTTGTAAATCTGACTAAAGGCTTGTAATAACCACATTAGTAAGTAATAATCTCGTCCTTGCCTGTAATGTGTGTAGTAGTTGAAGTCGCCGTGGTCTAGTGGGTAGTGTGTTGGCTTATTAAACAAAAGGCACGGGTTCGAATCCCAAGTCAGACATCAAAACGAAAAAATATTTCTTCGGCGACTTCCCCTCAGCAGATTTCTGGCAAAGACTCTGAGAGTAAAAATTGCCATGAAAAGCTTCTCAAAAATCTGTCGTTCGGAGTCGACTTTAAACTGTAGGTCCCGCCATTCATGTATAAAATTAACGCACACAACATAAGTGGTGTGAGAAGCTAGGTCGTAATCCTGACTGAAGGGTTGTAATGGCCAATTATGTATGTATGTATGTAAGAAGCTAGGTTGTAAATCTGACTAAAGGCTTGTAATAACCACATAAGTAAGTAATACTCTCGTCCTTGCTTGTAATGGCAGATTAGAGCAGTCTCTGCTTATGTCAATCCTTATTCGTGTATGTGATGTTTTCCTCGTAATATCAGAGAAACAAACCAAGTAGTATTATCCTGTGCCGAAACCAGTTCAGTTGGCAACGACTGAACCAGGAAAATATCAGAGACGCTGGCCATGGTGAAAAGGAACATCATTGTAGTTCAATAACATTTTTCTAAGTGGCAGTTCCTTTGCTATCTGTTCTTAGTATCGATTACATCAGAATTCTTAGGAATGTAGTGTATAGTGTAGTGCTCTTCTCTATCGTACCTACGTAATTGGCCATTACAACACCCTTCAGTCAGGATTACGACTTAGCTTCTCACACTACTTATGTTGTGTGCGTTAATTTTGTACATGAGTGGCGGGACCTACAGTTTAAAGTCGACTCCGAACGACAGATTTTTGAGAAGCTTTTCATGGCAGTTTTTTACTCTCAGAGGCTTTGCCAGAAATCTGCTGCGAGGAAGTCGCCGAAGAAATATTTTTCGTTTTGATGTCTGACCTGGGATTCGAACCCGGGCCTTTTGTCTAATAAGCCAACACACTACCCACTAGACCACGGCGACTCTATCAGCCGTTGTTATTAAAACAAACAAATTAAAAATATTTTTGGTTCACGCTTTTATTCACATTCTTAAGAATTAAAGATGATTTCAAGCCGGTATAAGCATTTTGTGCTATCCTAACGTGAATGCAGTTACTTAGTTGACTTCATAATTTTTTTCCAAGACAGAAAGAAAGAAACCTAAGATTTTTGCATTCTTTTTAAAACAATTTCAACAAAGTAAAGTTTTGAAGTAATCAAGGTAAGGGAAAGACATTAATGGGAAGGCATTTTAGTCCTTCTTTTGTTTCCCAAATCGAACAAAAATCCTCTTTTTTTGTTTTTATACTGATGGTGCCATGAAATAATCAAGATTTTTCAAATTATTCTTGTTCTCTTATGAATTTTAATTTCAAAATGCAAAACGCATTTCAAATCAAAATAATTTTCAAATGCTTATGCTGCTTTCAAAGACTTCTTATACTAAAAAGACTTTTTTTTTGCGGATTTCCTTTGTGTTGTGTTGTATTGTATTGTGTTGTGGTTGGTATTCCCATATGAATTCCCAAAAAATAAAAATAATTTCCCTTTCCAAACGATTATAATTTTCTCTGTGTTTAATGGCCAAACATTAAATAATTTCCTTCGTCTTGAAAAACAACAAAACAAAAATAATTGATGGGACTAAATCTATGCTTACCCAGGAGGAAGGGTGAGAGAGAGCGAGAGAGGCAGAGCTATAGCAAGGGGTTTGGGTTTTTTTCTGGTTTTTATTAATCATCACATATCAAATCAAAAAACCAACCAAGCAACCAACCCCTTTTCCCCTTTTTATTTTAGCCCCGAGTGTCTGTTATTTATCACAACTTAAGTGCTGTTCATTGCAAAGCAAAACAAAACAAAAAAAACAACAACAATTTAAAGCAAGCATGGTTTGATGGTAATTGTTTAAGAGCAGGAGTAGGGGAGAAGCAGGAGGTACGGTATTTGCATTTAACGTTTAAATGATTACACAGTAATTTTTTACTCTCCTCTTTGTGTGTGTGTCTGTGTGTCTCAATTTCTATTGAAAAAATCTCTTTAAAAAAAAAACATTCAAAATTTCAACTTAATGAGTCTTTGTCTACCATGAAAGGGGTGTGTATCCTCCATTAGAGTTAGCGATAGAAGGAGTGTGGTGTTTGTAGTGTGGTGGTTGTGTGGTGGGTAGGGGAACAGAACATTTAGTGTAATTGAAATACATACAAACACAAGGAATTGATGTAATGATGTATGTTATATGCGACTGGTAAACAACAACAACAAAAATTTTATTTAAATTTGTTGTATTTCGTATTTATACGGTAATTAAGAAAGAGAGAGAGAGGAGAGAGTTTTAAAATAAATGTTTGCCATAAATAATGAGGGGTATTTAAAAATATGCTGGTACAGCATAACCAAAAGGATGAGAGGTTTGGTGGCAATTGATGAAGAATAAAAAAAATTCTTCTTTAGATTTCAAAATCTTAATGGATTTGTACAATTGTACTGAAAATAAGTTATGGATCAACGTTTTATGGGGTACCTTCCTCTTTATAGGTAGGCTCTGATACATTTGTCTAATCGAGAGACTTATTAGAGAAGTACGAATCCGTTATTACTGAAATATTGTTAAGAAAATGGAAATGGTGTCATATGGTTAACCATTAAAATGATAAACAAAAGCTCCAAAAACAAAAACAATGGACTTGTTTACATAATCGACGAATCAACAAAAGCAAAAGCTTCAAAAACAAAAACAATGGACTTGTTTACATAATCGATGAATCAACAAAAATATAGCATCAACATCTGTATAGAAAAAGGGGATAAACAAGTAAACAAGAAACATTACCCGCATAAATGTAAACAAAATACACAAACAATAATGAACCAACAAAGTTTACGTTTATAGATATTTCGAGAACTCAAAGTCATTTTCCGTCAAAAGCAGCCACCAAACTGTTTATCCTGCGTTATAAAAAGCAATACAAAGCAAGCAACGGAGTCAGTAAAAATTCAGTCAGTCTTGTGTGAAGACGCGGAGTTTGAAAATTTGCATTGTAAAGATCTAACGAGCAATTATTAATGTTTACACAGAAAAGTATGAAAAACAATAACAAAGAAGAGCAATTGTTGTTGTTTACATCAAGTTGTAGACAGTGCCACACGAAATTGTACGAACAATAAAGAATTTTAATTAAAATTAAACACAAATTTATTTTTATTTTTTTTGCAATCTACGAGCTGATATTTTAAACGCTTTAAAAAGGGTACGAACGTAACAATATGATATAATTGGCACGATGTAAATAAAATACTGAAAACTAACGTGCCTTGAGATACGCATTTATTGTCGCGAGAAAATATTTGATAATTTTCGCCAGTTTTAAGTACACAGGAAGCTGTGGAGTCGCAGTAGTCTAGTAGGTAGTGGGTTGGTTTATTAGACGTGAGGCTACGGTTCAAACCCTAGGACAGAAAAATATTTCTTCGGCAAGTTTCTCTCAGTAGATTTGTGACGAAAACGGTCGTTCAGAGTCGACTTAAAACTGTAGTACCCTCCATATACATAAATGTATGAGAGTAACGCTAGAAACTAGGTCGTAATCCTGATTGATGTGTTGTAATGACCAATTACAATGGTCTGCGACATATGTATGCAGAGGAAGTATCAGAAACTAAAGTCAGGACTTAAGGCAAACAAATTTTGGGCCAAGGAGTATCAGGAGATTATGGACTGCATGGAAATTCATGGTAATACAAAAGCAGATTAAGCTGGCGTGGGAGGAAGGATGCTGATGAGTTTTTACGAAGAGTAGAAAGAGCTGTTTAGAAAGAATACTCTACCACATAGAAGATACATATGGAAGCTCTTCTCAATTTGAATGGGTTTCAAACAATTTCAACTTTTGTTGGCTAGTTACAATGGCAAAAGATTTGAGTCACCCGTAAGACTATACAGGAAGTGCTCAAGAATAAAATTCAGGTTATTTAAGCCGACATTGGGAGAAGAATAAGAAACTCTAAAGAAAAGAATTTTTATTTTTAAAAATTTTTTAAGCATTAAATTACTGTCACATTAAGCAAATATTTGCTGATAATAATGTAAATATGAAAATACAAATTCCAGCCTGCATGGAAGATGGATAAAAATTTTCCAGTCAAGCTATCTTAATATATGGTAGGCCACGCGAGATCTAGCGCATTGGAGATGCAACATAATACGTTTTCTTTTCAATATTTTTCTAATGTGACTGAGCATTTGAAAAGTGTTACATCCTATATCTCTCTTCAATCCTAAAGATCTTTTCCAATTAACGTCCAATTGTATTTATTCTTATTTATTCTTTCATAGAGCCTTTGGTTATACGTTGAGCAGAATAAGTTATCAGAATACATTGTTGGAATCTGTCCTTTTTTTCTTTTTTAAATCCAAACCCCCCTTTTTTTTAAAAAAGAATAGTGACCCGGTCACTGACCTATAATACTACGAAATATATTGTGTAATTTAGGAAATTTGTATGTAAGCAAAATGCAATTTTATGCCGAAAAAAATGGACAAAAAAAAAGAGAGGAAGAAGTCCCTATTAAAGTTACGCTAAAATATTTGGCCAAAAGCCAAACGTAAAAACGTATAGAGAAACAGCTTCCCAAAGCAAAAAAAGAAAAAATTTTTAAAAAATGAAAGAAAAAACTAAAAGGAGGCTGCATTTTTAAAATAAAATGTTAATGAACCTTATTTTCAGAACTCAAAAACCCCCCTTTTCCCTTACTTAACTTAACCCTAAGCTGTATAAAAAGGCATTTGGGGAATGAAACAATTTTTTTTTGGCCAAAAAAAATATATAAAAAGCCGGCTTAGAAATGTGGCGTCAGTTTTATTAACTGCCCCATAATAAAGGAAATTTATTGTTGCTGCTATGCCCATATTTATTTGGAGTTCAAATAAGAGTTCACATGAAGAACATTAAAGTCTCTCTCTCTCTTTATTAAATGCATTTCAATTTGTTTTTATTAAAATCCCTGTCTACTTAATAACAAAAACAATAAAGGAAGAAAAATTTCATTCTTTTTTATTCTGTTGTCATCCATATGTCAGACGCCTTCCTTTTATTTTTTTTCTTATCAAATAATGCAACAGCATGTTGCATACAGAAATGAAAGGTAAGAGGAAAAAAAAACGTGTTGCCGGTGTGAAACAGCAAAAAAAAAAAAAAATTTATTAAATCATGAGTAAAGAAATAAAGAAGTGACTTCATAATGCAGTCAATTGGATTAAATATGCAACAGCTGTAGCTGCAACAGGAATATGAGATGCCACATGGAATTTAATAAATTTTAAACGTTAAAGATTTCACCTTCAAGAGTACTAACACGTTAGTGAATGCTTTCATAAAGGGAATGGATTGCTTAAGAGTGATTCAAAGGTTTTTTTGTGTGATCTGCACTAGAGATCCAGCAATAAATGGTATTTTCGCTATTCATAAGCTCTCCATGAAATTTTGAATTATTTAAAGTGAGCGGCACAATATTGAAAATCTAACACTGTGCCATATGATCTTTACTAAGATCAGTATTCATTCATAACGGTAACTAATTTAACTATTGATTTTGCTGTTAAGTTACCGGTTGCAATAAGGTTGCAAGTAACCACAGTTGATATCCAAATTCTGCTTAATAAAATTCGAAAATATGTTTGAATTAGTGAAAAAGTGCTAATTTTTAGCGATTCATAAACTTTAGCAAAAACTTTTTAAAAATATTAAAGTAACTTATTTCTAGTGAATTATATTGAATTTCTTAAATCCGTTCATCACACATGTTGTTTTGTATAGCACCTCAGCTGAAGCAAACCAAACATAAACCTAGATAAGGAGTAAATCCACCGATGTCGACTTACATCGATTTCTAGTAAGTATGTAATGAACGTATGCAAATCATTTTTATTTTGCTCTTCTTGTCTATATATGTTGAGTTATGGAGAGCCGAAATCAACAACATATCATACGTGTTGTTGAGTATGAGTACTCATTATACTTCATTATACTTTTGAATATGAGAAGAGAAAGGTTCTATGATATTAAAATAAATATGAATGCGTATAACTATCATGAATTATGATTATGATTCGATTCTACTCATCTATTTGAAGACTCATTGCTGATCTCTGGGCGGAACCTATAGTTTAAAGTCGACTCCGTACATACATACATACATAATTGGCCATTACAACACTTCAGTCAGGATTACGACCTAGCTTCTCACACCACTTATGTTGGTTGCGTTAATTTTATACATGAGTGGCGGGACCTACAGTTTAAAGTCAGATTTTTGAGAAGCTTTTCATGGCAATTTTTACTCTCAGAGTCTTTGCTAGAAATCTACTGAGAGGAAGTCGTCGAAGAAATATTTTATCGTTTTGATGTCTGACCTGGGATTCAAACCCGGGCCTTTTGTCTAATAAGCCAATACACTACCCACTAGACCACGGCGACTGCGGACGACAGATTTTTTTTTTGAGAAAGTTTTCGTGGCAATTTTATTTTATTTTATTTTTATTGTATACTTTGCTGGGAGGAAGTCGCCGAAGAAATATTTCTTTCACTTTCCGTTTTGTTCGAAATGTCTGACCTAGAGTTTGAACCGTGACCTCACGTCTAATATCCCTAGTGGGTCATATAGGCAACGGCAACTTCAATGCGGCAGTTATTGGCCACGCTTATTTCCCGAGTATTGTTAGGATCTATTATGTAGAGATGCCAAGGATGTACAATTGCAGAGATTGTTAAAATAAAAAAAAAACATGAAATGTATGCATACAATGCGTATTAATAATATCAACTTACCATTACAAGACGTATACGTAATATTAATTCACATTAAATATAAATCATACGCCTTCGTCTTGTTAAAAAATTAAAAGCTTTTAAATGTTCATTTATGTACGCACACACACACACTCTCTCTCTCTCTCTCTCTCTAGTGTAAGCAAGGCTTTGTTAAACGACAACCATATTTTCTAATTAATTTATGTTTGTATGCCAACCAACCAACATATTTGTTGTTGTTGTTTTTGTTTTTGTTTGTAATTAACTGATTACTTGAGCTATTTGTGTAAACCACTTACAGGAAAATTACAAAAACCACAACGACAACAACAAAAACTTTCCCAAAAAAATTCATACAAAAATATGGGAAAAGTAAAGCTTTAAAGGCCACCACACATACCCATTGAAAAATAAATAAATTAACACACTCACACAACCACATGAAAGTTATGAGTGTGTGTATATGTGTGTGTGTGGTGAATAAAAGTAAATAAATTTAAATTAATAAACAAACATGTACGCACACTAATACATTTGCATTTCACAGGGGAGTACAGTGACAACATAAAAAATTAGAAAGATTTTCTTTGGAAGGGAGCGGAAGGGGTTTAGAAAACCGTGTCCAAAACAATTCCAGAGAACTCCTGAACAAGCTCTAAATTAAAACCATACACAGGCGTTAAGAATTTAAAAACAACCCAGATGAAGATGCTATTGATGTAAGTGGGGCAATGAGAACTATTCCTACAAAGCCGCAACAGGTTCTGTTATATTTAAGCACCACCTCCCCTTACTGCCTTTACGAGGAAGGGGAGGTAATAGATGATGCGGAACACACTATCTTCGAATGTGCACGCTGGCAGAGCTATCGCTCTGCACTGACGTCGATGATCGGAACGATAACGGCCGCTAACATTGTCGGGGTTATGATTGCGAGCAGAGAGAATTGGTTCTCAGTGGCGAATTACGTGGAGCGCATTCTGAGACTGAGGAAGAGAGATCTGGGGGCTGCGGCGCATGTGGGCACGCCGGCATAGATGACACGGAAGGAATAGTGGAGACAATTAGAAGTCTCCCCAACCTTTATTACGCAGTCCGGACGCGGATGTGAGCATGAAGGCGGCCAAAGGACCAAAAGGACTCCACTCCGAAGTAATACCACCGTAGTTCCGAAGTGGACACAACTGTCCACGGTACGAGGGGGGGGGATTTAGTGGGTGAGGGTCCCACACACGGAGGACGTGACGACTTCCTTTATGGTGCGGTTAGGCGGTTAGATACATTTACCCCTCCTCGGCGTAAAAAAAAAGCACGTTTTATATGACAGTGTGAAGAAGACCTATGGTCAGGTTACAGGGAAAAAACTACTACACGAGATGCATTAGAAAGACTGATGCCAAAGCCAATAGGTTTGATAGGTTTTGATAAATGCAAGGGGTCAGTGAAACAGTTTTCCGGCTGCGTATTCTTTTAAGAACGCTTTATATACATGTAAGGCAACGTCAGATAGGGAGTCAGGAGCAGATGTATTTGGTCACAGAATAAAATATTCGAAATTCGTGTGAAAATTTGCGATTGCTGTCTATGTGAAACTGAGCAACAAAGAATAAGTAACGAAAGATTAAAATATGCAACCCTTGCGTACAAATTGGTCGTGCCTCATTGGCTAGAAGGAACTTGGTCAGTACAATGACTGCGTTTACCTGTGGCGCCACAACGGGCCGCTATGCGTGCTCATTTAACTCTAACATACATACATAATTGGTCATTACAACCCTTCGGTCAGGATTACGACCTAGCTTCTCACACCACTTATGTTGTTTGCGTTAATTTTATACAGAAGTGGCGGGACCTACAGTTTAAAGTCGACTCCGAACGACAGATTTTTGAGGAGCTTTTCATGGCAATTTTTACTCTCAAAGTCTTTGCCAGAAATCTGCTGAGAGGAAGTCGCCGAAGAAATATTTTTCGTTTTGATGTCTGACCTGGACAGGACGTTCAAAAAAAAAAGGCATAGCAAAAGAATATGAAGGTCAAGCCACCATGGAAGTCCTAGAAGCATACGAGATCAATTGCAGCGATAATACAGGCCTATCAGGGAAAGTTGAATCAGCTATACAGGCAAAAAGGGATATCTACGGCTTAATACCAGGTCATATGGAAGTCTACGGTAATTAGCTGGCGGATTATCCAACGAAGAGAAGAGCTTCCACTCCATATTAAGCAAGCAGATTAGCTTGCGAAGAGAGGAATTTCCTTTCAATAATCAGTAGGAAATTACTTCATCGGCGACTTCATCTCAGAAGATTTCTGGTAAAAACTCTCAGAGTAAATAAAATTGACATCGAAAGCTTCTCAAAAATCTAACGTTCGGAGTCGACTTTACACTGTAGTTCCCGCCAGTGATGTGTAAAAATTAACGCAGACAACATAAGTGACGTGAGAAGCTAGGTCGTAATCCTGGCTGAAGGATTGTAATGACCAAATTATGTATGTAATCAGCAGGCCGATTGGTTTGCGAAGAGGATAGCTTCCACTCTATTCTATTACGTCGTAATCAGACAGATTAGCTAACGAAAAGCAGAGCTTCCATTCCGTAATAAGCAGGCAGATTAGCTTGCGAGAGAACAGCTTTTACTCCATCATAAGCAGGCAGATTAGCTTGCAAGAAGCAGAGCTTCCATTCCATCATTAGCAGGGAGATTAGATTACGAAGAGAAGAGCAATTCACTTGATCATAAGCAGACAGATTACCATGCAAAGAGGAAAGCTTCCACTCCGCTGATACAACCAAAATCTATAGAAGAAGTGGCAGGTGATCTTTGAAACAATATAATCAGAAAAAGCGAAGATGAAGATAGCTAGACACTCATCTAAAGGGAAATGGATTCTAGACAATCTTGACTTTTCTTATGCAGTGGTTAATACTGTAAGGTTTTGACCTTTTAAAAACGTTTAAAATATGAATTCATAGATTGAAAATAAAATAAAAATAAATTTTCGTTTAGTTTTAATTAAAATTCTTTATTATTCGCATAATTCTGTAAGCCACTGTTCACAACTTGATGTATACAACAACAATTACCTGTTGCATACATACATACTTAATTGGTCATTACAACCCTTCAGTCTGGATTATTGACCTAGTTTCTCACACCACTTATGTTGTGTGCGTTAATTTTATACATGAGTGGCGGGACCTACAATTTAAAGTCGACTCCGAACGACAGATTATTGAGAAGCTTTTCATGGCAATTTTTACTCTCAGAGTCTTTGCCAGAAATCTGCTGAGAGGAAATCGCCGCCGATTTTGTATTTGTATTTTGTTTTGATATTTGGCCTGGGGCTCGAACCCTGGCTTTACATCTAATAAGCCAACACACTACTTACTAGACTACAGCGGCTTCACACTTACCTGTTGCATAACGAAAAATAATTACGGAATAATTCTTCGATAGATCTTTGTAACGGTGGTATTGAAACCACGATTACTCTTTTCAAAAATTGTCTGAACTTCACTAATTTACTCGCTTGCTTTGTCCTGCTTTTTACATGACAGGTCAAACAGTCTGATGAACGTTCTTGAAGGCAAATGTTGATAACTTCGCCTGGTCGAGATCTCTATAAATGTAAACATCGTTGTTTCATTATTGTTGTTTGTGTTTTTTGTTTACATTTATTCTTGTAGTGTTTGTTGTTGTATTTTTGTTTACTTGTTTACCATTTTTTATGCTGGTGTTTGTTGTTATATTACTTAGTGCGATAATTTGTAAACAAGTTAGTTTACTTGCATTGTTTTATTTTTGTAGATTTTGTTTATAATTTTTTATGCAGTATCTGAATTTTTCACTGGGTCTCCGCATATGCTTTCCAGCATCGTAAGATAGATGGGAAGATGGAAGGTCAAGTAAAGAGTACAGAGAGAGTTGTTGTTGTAAGAAAGCCTTTGAATATTAAATCTCTTCTTAATTTTTATTATTATTTGCCAAATTTCCTTGTACTTTACTTTCCTTATCTCTACTTTAATTTATTCTACGTAAAGTTTTACTTTCCTTAGTTGATTTTAAAATATTTTTTAAAAAAAAAACTTCCTGCTTTATTAGCTCCTTTATTTTAAGGAATTTTTTTCACTTACGCTTTCCCCCAACCCCCAACAAATTATTATACTTTCTTTTTGTTATTAATTTTCTTATTACATTTGTTTGTTTTTTGTTTTTTTTTGTGCTGCCATCTGTGTGTGTATGTTTTCGTTGCAATTATATTTTAATTACGTGTTGGCACGCCATTACCATCTTGCACGCATGTCACTTGCAAATTTCCAACGATTTCACGAAACCAGACACATTACAACTCATTCATAATAAAAAAAAACCAAAAAAATAAAGGAAAGTACAGTGGGTGCTAGTTAGTAAAACACATACAGTGTTATTCATAAGAATACAGGCTTAGTAGTGCTGAAAGTATTTATTTTTTCTTTAGAGCAATAAATTTATTGGGTCCCTTGAATTATGTTTTGTTGTATGTACTTTTGTTTGGCACTGTATTTGCACTTATACTTCTTAATTTATTATTAAGTACTCTTCTCTTATACACACCTTAACTGCTACTGTAACACGAAAATTTCATCAGTTTCATGGGGGTTATTTTCGTTTATTTTTTTTAGTTTTTCGTTCTTTCTTTAGACAGAAACAAAATTTGTTTGAGTTTTCATTTTGCTTTCGTCTTGGGAGCATATTTTTGATGTTATGTAAAGTACGAGGGTATGTAAAGTATTCATAAAGAAATGAAACATTTCTAAAGGAAAGTACAAGCGGAAAAATGGCTTTTGATAGTCCACTCCTAAGCCAGATTAGATTGTAACTCCCAGGCATTGTTAAAGACGATTGCTTGGGTATTTGGTCAAGCAAGCAATGAGCGTTAGCTGCTAGCTAATGTACTAGCTAAGGTAAGTGCTAAGTGCCCCTGTAAATTTCCAAATACATATAGGATACAACGACTGTCATTGTCTTGTTCAATCCTTTTCTCCTTTAAGGGACATTAGGGATCCTTTTCTATCCGTCAAACCTACCATCCGAGTTTAAAAATTATTTTCAATGATTATGTAGGGTTTAAAGACTTCGTCTTAAGCGTTTATCTTAAACCCCTTACTTTCATAATTTTATGTTTTCTTTCTTTATTTCATGTCTTTGTTATGATGCGTGCCTCATTGGAGTAACAACCATTATACCTGACTGGCTGCTTGCCTGCTTGCCAGCCAGCCTGTCTTCCTGCATGCAACACACTATAACACTTCTACTTGCCACTTGAAAACATTTTCATATTAATGACACTGAAATTTATACGACTGTTGTTGGAAAGTAAAAAACAAAAGAAAATTTTTTTGCCAAACAGAGTGAAAGATAAGAAATGAAACAAATGACTGACGTCTCAGACAGATTTCGTGCGATAACAGAGAGTTCTACAAGAAAATGTCCAGAGGAGGTAAGAAAAGATGTAAAGGAGAGAAAAAATTAAACAAGTAAAGTAAATAATAGTGGCATGAAAAAGAGTAGAGTGAAGTAGAGAGGGGCCAGATGTGTAAACAGGAAATGGTGTCTCACTGCAATTGATAATATTGTTACTCTATTAGGAGTCTTTTAAAAACATAGAAATTAGGAGCTTGTAGGTTAGAGGACGTTAGGTTAGAGGACGTGTACTTGTCAATTCTGACAAGTACAGTACTCGGTGGTCGAATTGACCCATTGTAAATCGCAAATAAAATAAGAATAAATTTCTGTTTAATTTTAATTAAAATTCTTTATTATTCCTGTAATTTTGTGCGCTACTGTTCACAACTTTATGTAAACAACAACAATTGCTTGTTTGTTATTCCTGTGTTTACACCCATTACATAAACAATAACAATCGCTAAGCAATTATTTGACAGATCGTTGTAACAAAGATCTTCAAACCATGATTACTCTCTTCAAACCAAGCCAAACGAAGCCAAGAACGTTCGCCTTCAAGAGGCCGGAATTGATCAGACTGTTATATGAAAGGCAAGGAAAAACAGGCGAGGGAGACAGTAAAGTTCAGTTAGTCTTGTGCAAAGACGCGGTGTGTTTGAAAAGAGTAGCCGAAGCCAAGAACGTTCGCCCTCAAGAGGCCGGAGCAGCCACAAAGGAATTTATTTTTATGTCCGCTTCTTCTATATTTGTATAGTCACGACATACATACATAATTGGCCATTACAACCCTTCAGTCAGGATTACGACCTAGCTTCTTACACCACTTATGTTGTGTGCGTTAATTTTATACATTAGTGGCGGGACCTACAGTTTAAAGTCGACTCCGAACTGACAGATTTTTGAGAAGCTTTTCATGGCAATTTTTACTCTCAGAGTCTTTGCCAGAAATCTGCTGAGAGGAAGTCGCCGAAGAAATACTTTTCGTTTTGATGTCTGACCTGGGATTCGAACGCGGGCGTTTTGTCTAATAAGCCAACACACTACCCACTAGACCACGGCGACTTCATTAAAAAAAAACTGCAATCAGGACTGATTTCTAATCTATTGGGCCTATTCCCATCTACTAAAGCTTATAAGGCAAATATTTTTATGAGTCTAGTTCCACAGTGTCTCTGAGAACGTAGATCGTAATCTTGGCTGAAGGTTTGTAATGGCCAATTATGTATGTACGAGCCCAAGTTTCGATGGGTAATTCTCTGATGGCATGAAAGATCAGAATACTTTCTGTAGACATTTCTGGGAAAAAATTCTAAAACATTTGCATGAGTGTCCAGCATTTACAATCTATAAACCGAAGGCTTCTTGCGCATTTAAAGCACGACAACTTACACAAAATCTGAGATAATAATTTCATTAAATTCTGAATTCTAAGTATAAAGCAGATAATAATATAACCAAGAAATATTAAAAAAAAACACACACACACACACGTACTTAACTTATTACCATATTGGCTTAAGTTTTCATTTGGTTTTTATTATTATTTTGCCTTTTGAATTCTAATTCTATTGGATTTTTAATCAATTTTAAGAAATTTTTGCTATAAAAATGCAAAAAAAAAAATTTTTTTTTGTTAAAAAAATAATCAACAAAACAAAATTTAAATAAAAAAATAAAAAACAGATTGAAAATAATATTTTTTTTCCAGTTTTAGTAAAGTTTTCATAGTAAAATTTTATGATTTTCTTGGAAAGGGACAGTTTGCCAATAAACCAACAACGATGTTTACATTTATAAAGATTTCGACAAGGGCAAGTCATGAATATTTTCCTTCAAAAAGATTTATCAGACCGTTTACTTTGTTATACAAAAGGCAAGACAAAGCAGGCAACTGAGTTAGTAAAGTTCAGTCAGTCTTGTGTGAAGACGCGATGCATTGGAAGAGGGTAATCGTAGTGTAAAGATTCCGGTTACAAAGATCTGTCGAACAATTGCCTAATGATTGTTATTGTTGATGCAAAATGTGTAAACAGAGGAGATTTGCAATCTGTCCACTTTCAGACAATAAGCAAATTTTATAATTTATGCATAAATAACAGGAGCTATGTAGTTCCAGTGAACTGCATAAACTATATACAATTAAACATATTTAACAATGATTTTAAATTTGTTTACATATTTACAAAATAAGAAGATTAACTTCTAGAAGGTAAATCTAAAATATGTGCTCTTTTGAGTCTTCGAGTTTCAGTTCTGTCGTCCAATAGTGCAACAGCCAAAGGATTTATGTGGTCGCGCAATCTTTGAAGGTATTTTTCAGAAAAATTTTTAATTTCATCCTTTACTGATAAAGCATTAAGATCTCTTCTTATACAATTGTTAGATATATACCATGGGGCAGAAGTAATTAGTCTTAAAGTTTTTGGCTGATATCTTTCCAGAATATCTATAATTGATTTGCTAGATGTTCCCCATAACATAATTCCATATGTTCAAACCGGTTTCAAGATGGCTTTGTATAATCTCATTTTGTTGTTTAATGTTAATTCAGATTTTGGTCCTAATAACCAATATAACTTACGAGTTTTTAACTTTAAATGATTTTTTTTAGCCTTAATGTGTGGCTTCCAAGTAAGCCTTCTATCCAAAGTAATACCAAGATATTTAACTTCATTTTCATTTGGTATTTGTTCGCCATATATAGTCACATTTGCACAATTTTCTCTCCTTAACGCGAAGGTAATGTGTCTGCATTTTTCATGGTTTACTTTAATATTCCACCTAGTAAGCCATTTTTCAAGGAGGTTGATATGGCGCTGAACATATAAAGAAAATTCGGTTGGAGATTGGCTTGATGCTGCTATTGCTGTATCATCTGCATATGTTGCTACTATGACGTCATTTGTTACTGGAATATCTGCTGTGAAAATTGAGTACAATACAGGCCCTAGTACACTGCCCTGTGGTATCTCCGCTCTGACTTCGTATAAAGCTGCTTTATAAAAGCTTTACTTTTAACATAAAAATGCCTTTGGGAGAGATAGCTTTTAAAAAAGAAGAAGTATGGAGCCGGTAAAACTTTCTTTATTTTAAAAAGTAAGCCAAGGTGCCATACTCTATCAAATGCATGCTGGATGTCAACAAAAACCGCAGAGCAATATCACCTATTTTCCAAAGCATCAGTTATTACGTTTACAATTCGATGACATTGCTCGGGGGTTCCATGTTTATGACGAAACCCGAAACAAGAATATATGTAAGCTCAAAAATAGTGGGCACTTTCCGCTCCCCGCGATATGGTTCGCAGATTTCGGATCGCCCACTTTGCAGAACATGCAAAGAGGTTCCTTTTCGCAGTTTTTTCGCAATATGCCCCTCCTGCCCGCACCTACGGCAAGTTCTCGAGCGGTCAACTTTACTCGTGCATTGACGGGCCATATGTCCAAACTGCAAGCACCGGAAGCATTTCGTCGGAATGTTCCTGTCGCGAATCCTGCATATGACCCAGCCGATCCTAATTCTTCCTTCCTTTAGGAGAATCGCTGCAGTGTCTGCGTTAAGGCAGTTTGCGTCCCGCCATATGCCCTCCTAAGGGTAATTACGTCGGGCTTACCCAAAGTCTCGAGGCCTGGAATCTTCCATATAGCCTCGCATACATCCTCCTTCTCCGTGATCTCGTCGATGTCTTTGATTTTAATCATCCTCATATCTTTTAGAGTTCGGACAGACGCGCTTTCTCCTAAGAGCTCTCTAATGGCTCCCCTAAAGTCCTCCGTGTGTTCTCCGCTCCTGCGGAGCTGGAGTAGTAGACCACCCTTGACGGTTCTTCGAATTCTGGTCACATTTTCTCCCAATTCACTAAGCTTGGGGTCCGTTTTGACTTTCCTTAGAATGTCTGCATACGACGTGTTATCCTTCGTCGCTATCACGATCGCATCCGGCTTCATTTTCTTCTCCTGTGGTTTCTTATTTCTCCGTTTTCTCTTTGTGACTTTCTGCCACCCTGGTTCCTCATTTACTCCATTAATATCATCCCGCCGGCTCAAGGTCACCTCTGTAGTTTCCCTCGCTGGAGCCCTTGGTGCAGGATTCGGAATTCTCCTTTTTGCCGCAGGAAGTCTCCTCATGTTTCCTCTTCGCTTCCTGGTTTCTCAACAAAGGCGATGTTTGTGTAGCAGAACTGCTACTGTTAGTCGCCTTTGTAGTTTGCCCCTGCAGCTCGCTTGCGTACAGGTCATAAAGGGTTTTGATCGAGTCAATCGCATCCCTCATCGGCTGGTGGATTGATCTCCTTTTCTCATCCTCTAGCATCTCAATCAAATTCTTAATTTGGTCCCCGAGTTGACCAAAAACACCGCCGGCTGATAGTATCGTGTCGCCTCGCGATCTTTCCTGTCCCGATCCCGCATTTACTGGGGATCGTGGAGTCCTCGTGCATTGTCCAAACGGCTTTATTTCCCGATTCCGCACCGGAGACCTCGGTATCCTCGAGCTCTGCCCAAAAGCGTTCAGCTCCAGAGTATTCATTTCGCATGAATTCGTCGATTTATTTGTAATTTTGTTTTTACTATTCATTTTATTTGTTTTAGCCCCAACTCTCGGCCGTTATCATAATCCATCGTTGTAGTCGTCACGAAAGACTCCGTGGTTATGTATGCGTAAGCAGGGAGGCCACGCGAGGGTTGACACGTAACCTCATGGGAATACGTGTTCAGAGCCAGGTCGACGTAAACCAGGGATTCACATCTGGTCCTACAACACCAACTTAACGGTGACAAATCAGGAACGTACCGACAGACTTGCCATAGTTTTAACGGGGCGGAGGCAATGGCAGCATTAGCCCGGCAGCCATTTCGGCCAGCTTTCACACCGCTTACTAAAGTGCCGGAATACTGTCATCGTCAGCCCATATCACCAATTCAAATTCGTTTTCCGGTTCTAATGCCCTACTCAAGGGCGTCGTAGTCAGTCACTTTGGTGGAACTGAGGGAACCACGGAGGCGGTACTCTCCTATTTTCCCCCTTGTGGATGATGCCTAGTTAATGGCGGCATCAGTTCGCCATGTCACAGATAACGTCTTCGGTCATTTGTACCTTTTTGTAGTACGCCTCCGTATCTGCCGCTCTTGGTCGGGGACTGCTTATTGGTTATTCGCAGCTAGCCTACGCAGGATAGGCCGTTCAGTTATCCGCCACCTACTGACCCCCATGGTAGCCTGAAGCTAAGTCCCAAACAACAATAATGAAACAATGATGTTTACATTTATAGAGATCCCAAGAAGCATATTCATCAAACTGTTTACATGTTCAATATAAAAGGTAAGGCAAAGCATGCGAGTGAGTTAGTGAGTTCAGTTTAGTTAGTCTTGTGTGAAGACGCTGTGTGTTACAAAGATCTGTTGAACAATTATCCAGT
This sequence comes from Sarcophaga peregrina, assembly GCA_014635995.1. Lineage (NCBI taxonomy): Eukaryota > Metazoa > Arthropoda > Insecta > Diptera > Sarcophagidae > Sarcophaga > Sarcophaga peregrina. The sequence goes on from CM025793.1 coordinate 5,053,291, forward strand.
AATTGTTATTGTTTATGCAAAGAGTGTAGACAGAGGAGAAATAAACAAAGTAATTGTTGTTGTTTACATCAAGTTGTAAACAATGGCTTACAGAATTGCAGGAATAATAAAAAAATTTAATTAAAATTAAACACAAATTTATTTTAATTATTTTTCCAATGTACGAACTCATAATTTAAATATTTTTAAATGGTAAAAGGATGGAGTACAACTCTCATGTATGGGCCGGTGCTCCAAAGTCTATTTTGAAGCTTCTCGACCGCGTACAGGAGAGAGCGAAGGTGCTTATTAATGACAGTAGGGTATCCAACTCTATTGATTCGTTGGAGCATCGTCGCAATGTGGCGTGTGTTTCACTGTTCTATCGGCACTATAATGGGAGGTGTTCTCGAGAGATAGGGGGCTTGGTTCCCAATAACCACATATTTTTACGTGGATATTTTTTGTGGTTGATTGTTCAGTGAACCGCATAATGCATTACAGGGAGAATTCATTTTTTGCCCGCACTGCTCGCTTGTGGAATGATCTTCCTGCGAGAGTTTTTTCCGTCAATTACGATATTGGTGAATTTCAATCGAATGTCCATAAACACTACTCCCTCTTTCCTCCTTCCCATAACTTATTTTCCTAAACCTGCACAATGCACTGGACGAATAGGGGCCATCCCCTGAGTGTTGGTTTTAATAAAAAAAAAAACAGTATTTTCCTTAGGTTACCTTCCCTTTTTTTTTTTTGAATACAAGCAAATGAATTTTTGTGTGTTAAAATTAGTTGCTTGCACGTATGCATTTTAAGTGCATATTCATGTGCATATCTCTGATATGCTTATATTCAATGTATTTGTATGTGTTTATGTATGTGTGCATACGTGCGTGTACGTATGTTGATAATGCCTTTGAATAGTTATGGGTTTCATTTTATTAGAATATTACCGTTCGTTCCGGTTCGTTCTGTTCCTTTCCTGTCCTTTCCTTTCCGTTCATTCATTCATTCATGCCATCATGCATTCATTTATTCATTCCGTCATTCATTCATTCATTTTATAATACCAAATATTTTGTAATGATTTCAAACATGCATAACATGTGCTAAACGTGACTAAAAATGCAATTTTTAATCATAAAAAAAAACCAACAAAAAATACCAACAACAAAAACTAAAAAAACAAATAACACTTCAGTTATACTAATAAAAAGGCATGAGTGTTAGTGTGTGTTTGTGTAAGCATGAGTGCTTGCTTATATTAAGCAAAAGAAAAAAAGCCAGAAACCTTTAGTGTTTCTGTGTGTGTGTGTGTTTATGTGCAAGAATACAAAGAGAGAGAGAGAGAGTGAGTGAGTGTACCTAAACGTATAATGATTATTGAATTAAAAGATTTTCTCAAATTACGTATACGCTCCAGTGTGTTTCTGTGTCAAATAATGCAAATCAAGAGAGAAATTTTATCGTTTTCGTTTTTCATTTTTTTGTTTTTGTTTTTTTCATTTGTTTTTTGGGGCAGTTTTGAAATGAAAATGATGCCAAAAGAAAATTTTGATTTTAAAATTGAAAAAAATTCAAAAAAAAACTGAAAATAAAATCTGAAATTAAAGTGTTTAAAAACCGAATTTTTAGCACTTTTTAAGCTTTTATTAGGCTATTGATTATTTCGTGGCAAAATAATTATTCAATATCATGTTAAATAATGGAAATTGATTCTCTTAATTAAGGATAAAATGGTTATTTTGCCAATACATTATCTTAGTAGAAGCTTTTAACAATTTTTTTATTTGATTTGTTTTCGATTCACCATCGAGAGTAAGGCCTACTGGAATACATATGTACGTAGTAGGGATGCCAAACGGGATCGATTTTTAAAAATCCCGGGATTCGGCATTTTGTAAATCCCGATTCCGAAATCCCGGGATATTTCGGGATAATTCGGGATCCAAAAATCCCGAAAAATCATGGGAAAAATCGCAATTTTCTCTTAATAATAAAAATATTTCGTTAACAAAATCATTTGTATTCCAATTATGTATGTATATCAGAATTATATGTCATTAAAAATAAAATATTAAAACAGCAAGACAAAAAGTAACAAAAAATCGTAAATTAACAAAAATAAAATTTATTCATACTACGTATGCAAATGCATTAGTTCTAAGAAAATTATTTGGATTCCAACAAAAAGATTAAAGCATCTAACATATGCTGCCATCGGAAAACATTTTTCGCAATCAATATTTGTTGGAAATATAGTTCCAAGATATCTGAATGCAGCTTGTAAATATTCACCTCTACCATCTCCTAATGTAAATAGATCAATTTCTTTGGACAGTTGAGTATCTAAATCAGTTACCCTATTAATTCGTTTTATAGAGCTTTTGCATTCTTCGATGGCATCAAATAACTTTTTACCAATGGAAGTGGGATTTTCCTCATCTGAGAAGCTATTATCGAAGTCAAGTGATATAAAATTTTTTTTCAGGACCTTTTGTAGGGTCAAAATACAATTGAATTCCCAATCCCGAAAATCTCGAAAAATCCAGGGACAAGTTTTTAAAAATCCAGGGATTCGGGATTTTGTGAATCCTGAAAATCCCGGGATTTCCCGATTGGCATCCCTAGTATGTAGATAGCATAATTGCTCATTACATTCCTTTAGTCCGGAACTGCAACTTAGTTTCTTGCAGCAATTATTTTGTGTTAATTTTATACATAAGTGGCAGAACCTATAGACTTAAAGTCAGGGTTTTAGAGAAACTTTTTAGAGCAATTTTTTTCTACTCATAAGTTTTTCCCAAAACCTTGATAAGAGTGAGTTGTCAAAGAAATATTTTTTCTATCTATATATTTTGTTTTGGGTGGTGATACCTGGCCGTGGGTTTGAACGGAGAACTCCTGCCTAATAAGATAACATACGACCTAATAGACTACGGCGACTTTACTTGAACTAAATATGATCTGCCATCTGTCACTGGCATTAATTTCCCCTCGTCACTGTCATTAAATTCCCCGTATCTGATGAACATTATTCAAATTAGGCAGATAAGTAAGGTCATATGTATGGTTGAACCCTAGTTGCTTTCTTATGAGTTCGTTTATAAATGTATATCCCCTCACTTGCAAGTTCTTTAGTTTTCTTATTTTCATCAACATCACAATACCAGTAGTTTCCTTTTTGCTAATTTGTTTATTTTATTTTATTTTATTTTATTTTATTTTATTTATCAATCTACTATTGCAAGATCTAGAATGATTAGGTTACCATCTGGTTATCGCCTAAATACAATAGGGACTTGTCCATCCTTAAGCTACTTTACCCAGCCCGTTTTCTCATTTCTATCAACATTGTGAGAAACTAAGTCAATAATCCTGACTGAAGGGTTGTAATGACCAATTATGTATGTATGCCTCAATATTAGTATGCCTCAGTCTAGTCTATAGTCTAGTCTATAGTCTAGTCTATAGTCTAGTATACAGTCTAGTTTATAGTCTAGTATCCAGTCTAGTTTATAGTCTAGTATCCAGTCTAGTTTATAGTCTAGTTTATAGTCTAGTCTATAGTCTAGTTTATAGTCTAGTTTATAGTCTAGAAAAAATACTTTTAAAAGAAGGGGAAAAAAGGGTCAAAAATCTTCAAAAGTGTCAAATTTAGTTCATTTTAGTAAGGGGGCACAAAAAGTCGTCAAAGGTCGCTGAAAAAGTGTCAAATTGCGACTTTAGTCGCTCAACGGTAACGCTGGTTGTGGAGGCTGTGTTTTTCTCTGCCGTAAAGAACCCTATGCAAGCTTGGGAAACTCCAAATAAGAGCGAGTTGTTCATCTATTTCCTTAGATTATTAGGAACTCAATAGTGTAATAGTATTGAGGATCCCAAACTACGACATTATTACAGAAAGGTAATAATTTTGCTACGTTTTCCAGTTGGAGCTCTATTGCTGAAGTGGACTCACTCCATTTTTCTTATAAGACTTCAGGCCAGCAGTATAGTAGTTGTATGAACGCTTAAGTATAAGTCTGGTTGGCAGAGTCAAATAGGTATTCATTGATGGTCTAGTAGCATTGAAGGCATAGGAACGTTTAAATGTAAGTCTGGTAGGTAGTTAAATAAGTATACATTGACAGTCTAGTGGCACTGAAGCCGTAGGAATGTTGAATTAAAGTTCTGTAAGGTTATTTTAGGTTAGATTAGATGACGTGTAGTTGTCAGTTAAGATAAGCACAGTACCTGGGGGTTGAACCTGGGAACTTACAGGTGTGGATACATCACTGTCGTTCCTTTTACTCTTGGCGTCGTCAAGGGTCTTGCTCGCTTCTTTTTCGCTTTCTGCAGTCTTCCAGTTCTCTCTGTAATTCTTCATAACGTCAATTAGCTCCTCTAATTTCGATACTCCGCTCTGGACTTCCATACTAATGTTCCTAGCCTACGTCATTGCCGCCCTAATCTTGCGGATAACACTTTGGCACTTAGTGAATGTCTCCTCCTCTGAGTTCCTCATCTTGCATATAAACTCCTGTCTAGGAGAACTGTGTCCTGAACGAGATTTCTCCGTTCCACTATGCGCTGGCCGCGTTGCGCGCGAGTGCGCATTCTCCTGCACCGATTTTGGTGTCGTGCCGCTCTTCTTAATCCCAGCACTCCTCACGTCTGCATTCTGAGGATTCTCCGTTGCCTGGGATTTTTTCGCCGGTGATCGCCGGATTCTTGGGCTGCTCATGAAAGCTACTTCCCCTTGCATCATCTCTTCCACTTCCAATATACGATTTTATTAATTTTTTTCATTTGGGTTCCATCTTCAAGCCGCTATCTCATATCGAATATGCAGTTGTCCCTTAAAGACTCCGAGGGTGCCTATGGTAATCAGTGAGGTCATCGCGAGGGTTGACGCAAATCCTTATGGGAGTTTGCGTTCAGAGCCAGGTCGAACACTAATTAGGAGTTATCTCAACTAAACCTGCACCGCCAACTAAATGGCGACGATAATCGAACGTACTTGAAGCCCTGCAAAGGGTTTAACGGAACGGAGGCGTCTGCAGCATTAACCTGAAAGCCATTTCGACCAGTTTTCACCCGGTGTACTCAGGTAACGGAATGCAACAAACGTCAGCCCACTTGCGTCATCCTCACAATCGATCTTCCAAACATAGCCAAGGTCGCGCCAAATCGTCAATCTCGCCTTCTCACATTAGCAAGTACCCAGCGGATGCTGAGTACCAGTACCCGGGGAGCGCCTGATCTAAGATACGGAGGCTGTGAGCTGCTTGGTATGTACCTGCAAGGATGCCACTGGGTTTTGCCAAGTTAAAACCGGACAGTGGCGTTGCCTTGCAGTTACATACCCGCTCCCCGTGGCTCTCGACATAGAACTCAAGCTCTCAACGAAACCCCTGCCAAGGGTCCTCAACAAAGGCTGGGCAGTTACAGAGGAGGTGTTCGATAGTCTCTAACTTATCCTCATCGCAACATATTCTGCAATAGTCCGGCTGGGATCTGTTCCAGGTTCCCGTCAGCGACGTGATAAAACCGACAATCAACCTAAAGCTGGCCTTAACCAAGCCCAGCAGCCAATCTGTTCTCTTTCTGTCCACAGCAGGCCATAGACGTTGAGAAATAGAACAACCCGACTGCTCTTCTGGTAATGTCAGTTACTTCTGCGTTTCAGGGCATGTTGGTATTCCTTAGAATGAGATGGGTGAGGCATTGGCCATTACGCGATTGTTCATATAATTATTGGCTCTCCTATCTGCTACTTCTATGAATACACCAAAGAGAAAGCA
>CM025793.1:5059552-5077797 GCA_014635995.1 Sarcophaga peregrina
ACCACACCACTTAATAAAAAATCCTTTCAAAACAGGGAGCCTACAATATCAACGTCAGGCTCAGGCAGACGTTCATACTCACAGCACACATACTAACACAAGCACAGAGAAAGAAAATGACAGCCAACATCATACAGATGCTGAAGAAAAAAAAACACACAGAAAAACAACTCAAATACAGGAAATAAATACTCACAAGCATTTACTCGATTATAACACACATACATACATACATACATATGTACGTATGTGTATGTGATATAAAACATTTTCATGTCATTCATAATTTATGCACATAAATTTATTATACTCGTATGTATGTGTATGTGTATGTATACATAAATGGTGGAGGTGCGGGGGGGTGCCCGTGGTAAATCATTATATCACTCCCGTTTAAAGGCTTGAATTGTCAGTTTGAAAATGAATTTCTTTTTTTCTTCTTCTGTTCTTCTCTTGTTGTGGCAGAAAAATAAAAATAACGGTGAATTTTCCATACATAAATAAATATCAAATACAATACACACCAATACACACACACAAGCACTTATACAACACACATTTACATACGCTTCTACCAAAACGAAGCAAACAACAGAGAACATGTGTTTGTAAACAAAATACGCCAAAGAAAGAGAAAGAGAGAGAAGTACACTTACCTACACCAGAGATGGAAAGGTTGGTACTTTTTTAGCACTATTTGGAAGTCAAAGACACCATAGCACCTCCATGACTTATTTAGCACTATTGAAAAATGTTTTCTACTTTATTAGGTTAGGTTAGGAAAGAATATTATCCTTTCCACATTCATCTGCAAATGTAGAAAGGATATTTTCATACCAAAATTTAATAAAAATCAAAGGGACAAATGGACTATTTCCTTTGACTGTCTTTAATTTAATCCAAACAAAGGATTTTTTGAAGTTATTTAATTAGTGTTGCTACAATTTTGAAATAACAAATAGTTTCCTGGTACAAAATTTATCATAAATAGTGATTTAAAATTGAAATCCCATAAACTTTTTATTCCTTTATAGTTAAGTATTAAATTAAGTTGTTAAGTTACCTATTATAAAGTGCTTTTCATAATTATAGCACCACCAGCATTTCAATAATAACAAACAATGAATTGTCTTGAGGTCATATTCTCTGATGAACAAAAGTGGAACTTAGATAGACCAGATGACTATCGATACTATTGACGTGACCTTAGAAATTCAAATTTTTGGGGATATATTCTATTGTTTGGGGGGTTATTTCTTTAAGTGGTTGCCACGAATTTCAGTTTCCATCTACGCGAATGTATAGTACAGAGTACTTTACTGTTCATAACTGTAGTTTGCTCCTCTCTTGAGAGAAAATAATGAAAAAATATATTTCACAACAGGACAATGCCAGAATTCATGTCAGCAGACAGAGGATGGAATGGTTCCGTAAACAATCTATTGAGAATTTATCGTGGCCAGCTTGCTCTCCTGATATGAATATTATTGAAAACGTTTCACCAAACGAATTCCTCATTCTTGTCCGAAAATTATATTCAAAATAACAGGCAATTTACCAGTGCTGAATATTTGAAATTAAAAATGATCGAAGATTGGGTGAAAATAGACGGAGAAATATTAAATAATCTTTATAAAAATATCAAGGACCGAATATTACTTTAATAAGGGGGGGTGTTACTAACATTTAAGTATAAATATTTTTGGTAAATAAAACTTCTTGTTGAAGAAAAATGAGACTGATGCTATAATTTTACAAAGACTAAAAACCTTAATTTTTATACGGAAGTCAAAACTGCGCTAACAATTTGAAAAATTTACTGTTATTTTTGTTCTTTTGCATTAATACGACCGACACACAATGAAATCAATTGTCATTTATATTTTTATTAATTTATAATAAAAAAAAAGTTTAAAAAAGAAAAAAGTGGTGAATTTAGTACAATCGATCTGAAAAAAGTACAATTTTTTATGAACGTTAGTACAATTTGTTAATTTCCCATCCCTGACCTACACACACATGCATGCATTTCTTACTTGCATATATGTGTGTGTGTGTGCATACGAATTGAAATGTTTATTTGTATGTGTGTGTGTGTTGATATTTGTTGTTCTACATGTGCATACATTAACGAAAAAACCAGTGAAAACAAATGTTTTAAATACACAACAACAAGAACAACAACAGCAGCATAATAATAACAACAATTGCGACAACAGTGACAACAATATGTCAACTTTGAAAAACAGCTGCAGTAAACACAACAACAACAACAACGTCAACATCAACAATGTTAACGATAACCAGCCATACGTACGAAGACAGCAAAGAAAGGAATTATTCACGTGAATAGTGAAGACAACCGCAATAGTTTGCCTGCAATTTTTCTGTCTTTCATTACGAAAAGGAAATACGATGGGTTAGGGAAACAGGTTGTAATTTAAATTTAGATTTTTGATGAGTAAATTTAAAGGCATAATTTCCGATAAAAGGATACTTTCCCCTTCTTTTTATTTATTTATTTTTCGTTTGACGTTTTTATTTCAATTCATGAACACGGTCTCTAGATTTTCGAAAAAGAGCCTTAACTTCTGCCATATACCAGCCATCAATTGCTGGAGTAGCAATGTTGCCTTTTCCATGGTGTAATTGGTACAGTAACACAACAGCAAAGATACAGAATTGCTACGTATAACCGACTTCTTCCTTTTCCCTGATTTGACGGAACTTGGTTAGTACAGGGACTGTGTTCACCTGTGGCATCACAACGGGCCGCCATGCATGCTCAAGTTTGCTTTGTGATAACAGAGCTACCACTCCGACCTAACCTAACCTAACCTAACCTACCTATGGTTTGGTTAGTTCAGGTAGCTCCTAAACCAAGGCTTTTATAGTCGTGTAAAGAAACTAAAGTTCCTCTGCACCCATGTGAGATATCGTACTATCCTTAATTCACAAAAGGAATCAATTTTAAGTCTAGAAATATTCAATTGTAGACGCCGTAGTCTAGTAGGTAGTATGTTGGCTTATGGGACGAGAGACCACGGCTCAGGTCAGACATCTGCAACAAAACGAAATATGAAGACAATATTTATTCGGCAACTTCTTCTTAGGAGATTACTAGCAACAAAAACTGGAGGTTAGGTCAGGTTACTGTGACAAGTACAGTAACCAGAGCTCCATTTGGCCCATTGTACAACGTTCTAGCTTCTCACACCACTCGCATTGTGTGCGTTAATTTTATACATGAGTGGCGGGACCTACAGTTTAAAGTCGGCTGTGAACGACAGATTTTTTTAAGAGTTATTGCCACAAATCTGCTAGAGGAAGTCACCGTAAAAATATTTTCATATTTTCCCTTTTGATATTTGACCTTTGATTCCAACTTGGGTTTTTCGTCTAATAAGCCAAGACACTATCTACTACACCACGGCCTTTGTCAACAAACACAAAAACTGTAAGAGTAAACGAAATTGTTATGAAAAGTTTCTCAAAAAAAAAAAAATTTGTCGTTCGGAGTCTCACACGCACTTAATATAAGTGGTGCTGTGAGAAGCTAGGTCGTATCCCAACTAAAGTATTGCAATGACCAATTATGTATGTATGTATGCATGTATGTAAGAATTCAATTGCTTTGCCAAATTTCAGGAAGCTTTTCAATGTCTTCCCCAGGCCGGCAAACAGATGCACATTCAGATTTTTAAATTCTTTTTGAAAACTCTCCGTAAAAGGTTTCGTTCAAATTATCACTGATTGCTCTGCACTAAATGCAACTGTGGGTGAAGACTTTTAATCGAAATCAGTTAGAAAAGCTCAGTCAATAAGCCAGCCAAATCACTACACCACCTTTTTCACGAAGTGTCGGCAATACAGGCTTGAGGAAAATGGAAAACAGTGTTAACACAAAAGGTATCGTGTGGCCTAAGTATGTCTACCTAAGTTCTGTTTGGGTAGACGCAGCTTCTGACCTATGAAATGTTCACAATTGGTGTGACTATCATAGTTCCGTTGGACTATAAGACTTTCAAACAAATCTTCTTATGCTTTAGCTGCATTTGCTGTCATGTTATCTCATCTCTTGGCCACTGTCTAGGCTTTACTTTAACGGACGACAATTTTATTTGATAACTCCAGAATGCTTGCTTTTAGACAAAAATTGATGCGTTAATTGTTCTTGTAGTTTTGTTGTTTTTATACTTTTTATAGAGGGTTGGAAAACACCGTTAAAAAATCATATTCCTTTGCATATGACGATGCTAAAGGCTACTGTTTTCGCCAAATTCGAATTATTTTCAGATTTCTTAACGCATAATATCGAGTCTGCCACCTAACGTTTTTTTTTCAGCTAGTGCTTATTTCGTGAATGGTAACACTTAGCTCATGTATGACTTGACAGATAATTAGTTTTATCCTTCCGCTGAACGAATATGTTTGTATATACGCGTTTCCGCTTCGCTAAATGGGCCTGCGATCGACTTACAGAAGATACCGATTTAGGCAAAAAAAAAATCATCTTTTCAGATGAAACTCATTTTGATCTTGGGGGGTATGTAAACATGGAAAATTTTCGCATTTGGGGCACAGAAAACCCGCACGCATACATTGAAAACCCGAGGCACACAAAACAAGTCTCTGTTTTTTGAGGATTTCGGTCCAGAGGCATAATTGAACCATTTTTCTTCGAAAATGAGTAAGGAGTGGCAGTTACAGCCAATGGCAATCGTTTTCGGGCCATGTTGAACGAATTTTTGTTCACAAAAATTGAAAAGGAGGATATTGGGAACATTTGGTTACAACAGGACGACTCCACACTCACTGTTTTGCACCCTTTTTTTGAAGATCGCATTATCAGCCGCAGAGCTGATGTCGTTTGGCCACCTCGGAGCTGCGATTTGACACCGTTGGACTATTATTTGTGGAGTGCCGTCAAAGATAAGTGTTACGCCTACAAGATAATATTCATGAAGCCAATGGTGAAATACAGCTGCACACAATCGATAATGTGCTTAAAAATTGAAACGATGGCGTAGGTTACTGCATGGCCAGCCGAGTTAGCCATTTGAATGAAATTATTTTTCAGTCTATGTCGATCGTTATCGGGTCATGTTGAATGAATTTTTGTTCTGAAAAATTGAAAAGGAGGATATTGGCAATATTTGGTTACAACAGAACGGCTCCACACTCGCTGTTTTGCGCCCTGTTTTTGAAGATCGCATTATCAGCCGCAGAGCTGATGTCGTTTGGCCACCTCGGTGATGCAATTTAACACCGTTAAACTATTATTTGTAGGGTGTCGTCAAAGATTAGTGTTACGCCGACAAGCCAGAGACAATTGACGCTTTAAAGGATAATATTTGTGAAGCTAATGGTGAAATATAGCTGCACTTAATCGATAATGTGCTTAAAAATTGAAACGATCGTGTAGGTTACTGCATGGTCAGCCAAGTTAGCCATTTGAATGAAATTATTTTTCAGACAATGTCGATCGTTATCGGGTCATGTTGAATGAATTTTTGTTCTGAAAAATTTATGAGAAGGATATTAGCAACATTTGGTTACAACAGGACGGCTCCACACTCGCTGTTTTGCGACTTGTTTTTGAAGATTACATTATCAGAAGCAGAGCCCATTCATTTCGCCACCCCAGAGCTGCGATTTGACACCTTTGGACTAATATTTGTGGGGTGCCGTCAAAGATAAGTGGTACGCCGACAAGCCAAAGACAATTGACGCTTTAAAGGACAATATTCGTGAAGCCATTGGTGAAATACAGCTGCACACAATCGATAATTTGATTAAAAATTGAAACGATCGTGTAGGTTACTGCATGACCAGCCGAGGCCAGCCATTCGAATGAAATTATTTTCCATTATTAACCGCAAGGATTGTACTTCCAAATTAAATAAAAAAAAAATTTGTGAAAATATTCAGATAGTTTTTTTAAAGCATTTTCAAAAAAAAAAAAGTTATTTGGCGAACCCTTTCTAATCTATTCAACATGAAGAGGAAGTCTAGGATGCCGTGATGAGGAAAATAAATCACTCGAAAACATAATCGAAATTTCTGATGTGCTAATGAATTTCAGAAGATAGATAGATTTGGTGGACCCTGTATAACAGCTTCATGGAGTTAAAATGAACATCAAACTAAAGCCACAAATTCTGTCTTTCGGTTTCCTGCAGAAAGTTCTGTAGGGCTTGATGGTTTGCTTATACTTGCCACATATTTAATGTAAATTTTTTGCTTTTTTTTTTGTTGACCAAGTCCAGACCATTTAAACTGTTTCGAAAGTGAACAAATTTTTGAAATAAAATTTTTATGCTGACTCAGATGAAATAAAAAAAATTAAAAATAAAAACAAAAATTTTTTCTTTTTCGTTTTTTATCTAACAAATCTATAAAAAAGAAAGTTGAACACAAAAAAAAGAAGAACAGAGGCAAGAAAAACCTTTAAAAGTGTAAGTTCATGGTAAAAACATATATTTTCCACATCAATGACTTTCAATTGGTATGGCATGGCATGGGATGGTATGGTTGAATTTGATTCAGTTTGGTTTGGTTTTGTTGGCTTAAAGACTATTTTGTTGGCTGCTAAAAACTAAAACTTTTCTTAGCAGATAGAATTTTCTCTTTCCGTGCTTATAAGTTTTCTTAAAGGAAGCGCAATAGCAGTAAAGGTGTGAAGTTGTTATTGTTGTTTTGCTCAACCATTGCCGGTGGCTATAAAGTTTTATCCCTGCCCCCGCGGCCTTTGCATTTCAGTTTATTTATGATAAATTGTTATGAAATTTTTGTTTTTTTAGAAATCCAGACAAAAAAACCGAAATTTTTATTATTTTTTTCGAGTATCATTGTATACTAGAGTACCAGAGTGAGTGGTGTAGGTTAATGGTTGCTGGTGTTGAGAGTTTAGCTGTTTTCACTTCTTTTTTTGCTTGTTTTTTTCAAGCAGTTTTGGAATTTTTAAGCAAAAAGAAAGAAATTCTTTCGATTATAGTTTCTTATTTATGTTTTTAATAAGCTAAATTAAAAAACTTAAATAGAATCATTAAATCTCTAAAGATTTTCGAAGGTGATAGCAAAATTGTGAGAGAAAGGGAAATGATATGCCCCCCATTTTAACTTGTTTTCATATAAAGCTGATCTCTGTTATTACGGTCTAAAAAATCTGAACAATATTCTTACAAAATACGGATGTTAAAATTTAAAAACGAATTTAAAACTACTGAAAAAAATTGTATTACAGTTGAGCGTTTTGTTACATATCAGAGATCATCAATTGACCGCAACATATCCCACCAGACGGTTCTGTTTCTTGCGCGCCTCCGGCAGGTATTCACACACACGAAACGATGGCAGGGCTTTCTCGATTTGGTCCTTTCAACGGCCATCCTCTTCGCCGATTTCTGCAGATCGCCGTTTCAAATTCTTGTTTCGCTGGAGCATCCTCTTCCATAAGAAAGACATGGCCGACCTAGCGCAGCCGCTTTGTGTTAATATACTGCACAATGCCTATGTCGTTGAGGAGCTCAAACAGCTCACTGTTGAATCAGATGCGGAAATAATCGCAAACTGCACTGGACTGTAGAACCTTTCTCACGAACACTCTCAAGGTGAGAAGCTTGGAAGTTGCACAATGGGTCAATTAGACCTTCGGGTGCTGTACTTATCACTGTTGATAAGTAAACGTCCTCCAACCTAACCTAACCTAACTCTCAAGGCTGCTCCATCAGTGCCTTTACGTCCTAAAGAAGCATGGAGAGAATAAGCGTCTTGTAGAGTTTTTGTTTTGTTGTACAAGGGAGAGAAAGGTCTCTGCTACTCAATTATCCATTGAGACTATAGTGGCACCTAATGGCAAGAGTGATACTTGCGATTGATCTCCAGACTGACATAATTTTTGGTGATAACGGCGACACCTAGATAAATAAATCCCTTGACTGTAGCAAAAGTATAGTTATCGGCCATAATCTGAGAATCAATACGTCGCACGGCTCTACTTGTCGATAACATATACTTTGTTTTGCCCCTCATTTACTGTTAGAGTCATGTTAGAAGACTCTTGGTAGACTTATGCACTCATAATATCATCAAACCTCTACGCATAATGAAGAAGTTTGAAGTACTTATCATATTCATACATAACAACATGTATGATGTTGTTGATCGAAGCACTTTCATACTTATGTATGAGTCGTATTCGAACCCTTAAATACTCACTAGAGGGTTGCGCGTTTGCTCTGCTTGCTGCTCAGTCTGTATTTTCTGCTTATGCTTGAACATAACAGTCAACCACTAAGACTGTGAATTTTAAAGAATGATTCGCATTACTCGAATATATATATAATATATATTATAAGTATTTTTCTAAAGTTATGAATCAGAATGAGTAGAGAGAGACTTATGAAACAAACATATTTCGAGTGCAACCTGTACATATAAATCAACGTTGCAGTGAGTATGAATGAATCCTGAGTACATAGTTAATATGTTGGCTGCAGCGGCAGTTTTCAGAAAGCTGGCCCGAAAATGAGAATTTAATTTTTTCACATTAGTAAGTACGAGATAATTCGTAGTTTGGCTCCCTAGAAAAGAACGCAATCTACAGGTTATCTCATGGTAGGCAGTCAACGTGTTAAAATTCAGTATTGTAGACTCACTTATATTTTAAAATTGCGTGAGTGCTTATGAGTAGCTATAGAACGGTTCTTTGCTGACCTCTGATCGCCGTCCATTACTTGCGCAGCTGCATTTTTGCCATGCTGAAACACTTCTAGTACAGCCGGCTTTATCTCAAGTGATGACTCTTTAGGATTGACGACATGTTTACATGAACACTCGTCATCATTCACCATAAAATACTTTGTTGACCATACATAACCACTGGAGTCATATCTCTGTTCCCCTGCATAAAAAAATGTGCGAATAAGGAAAAGAGACCAATATGTATGGGCATATTAATCAGAGATCAGCAATAAGTACTCAAAACGATAAGTAGGTTCGAGTCATACTTATACGCATTCGTACTTATTTTGATATCATACCCAACGCGGGAAGTACTCGTCGTACTTATACTTAACAATATGCATGATGTTATTGACTTCGACTCGTCTATACTTAACATTTACAGGAAGAACAAAGTAAGTATGATTCGCGTACGAGTACTGCAATACTCACAAGAAGGTTGTTTTTATGCTTTGCTTGTTGTCTTTGTCTTTCCTTTCTTCTTTGTTTTTTATATGCAACAACAACAAAGGCTGTAAATTTGGATGAATGATTCGAATCACTCGAATCACTTATAAGTATTTTTCTAAATTTATAAATCAGAATGCGAAGGCATATGAATCAAACATATTTCGAATGTTGTGAGTTTGATGTCAACGTTGTACTCATACTCATTGCTACTTACACTTATAAATCATTGTTGTAGCGTGTACGAATGAATCAGAGTTCAATTCAGAGTTGATTTATTCATACTCAAAATTGCATGAGTGCTTATGAGTAGCTGAAAAACAATTCATTGCTAATCTCTAATAGTATGAAATTCTTTTTTAAGAATTGGAAAAATCATTGGCTTAGCTAAGGGGAACTCCTGCAAATGGTAACTACTTGATGGTCCCCAAACCATTGGGGCTTTTAAAATTAATTTTATTAACAAGTTAAAGTCCTTTTAATGTATGGCTTATGCTTTGACACAGTTTTAGAATATTTTTCTATATTGGACTGGCCAGCTAAGCAGTCATTCATTTGATTACAAGGTTTCACTAGGAAATATGCCAAAAGGAAGCGTAGCACTAGGATATAAAAAATTTACAAATGTCAGCAGCCACTACAACAGAAAAACAAAGCAAATAGAGAGAAAGAGAGAGAGAGAGAGAGAGAGAGAGAGAGAGAAGAGAGAGAGAGAGAGAAAGAGAGAGAGGGAGGGAGGGAGGTAGAAAAAGATGAATATTTTCTATTACGATGTTGCTAAAGATGTCTGCTTAAGTCCTGTCAAAAAGCTAAGAAAAATGCAAAGAAAAATTATTTTTTTTGACGATGATGAGGATGATAACTAAACCACAACAAAAGAAAGAAAAACTCACACAATAACGGAAAGAGAAAACAAGCGGAAGCTGCTCTATTTGTATTAGCAAAAGGGGTCAGTCAAATGTCGATTGTTGGCTTTGTTTTCTTTCTTTCTTGCTCGCTCTCTCTCTCTCTCTCTCTCTCTTGCAGTTTTTTCTTTTCTTCTTTTTTGCTTTAAATATATGCTTCTGTGTGTGTGTGTCTGTTGTGAGATGGCCACATTGAAATCCTGTTTATTTAGAAATTTCATTCGTTTGACTTCGTTTTCTCCTTTGGTTGTGTTATAAAAGATGAAACATTTTATTTGACAGTTAACGAGCATGGAAAAGCTCTACTAAAACAAATTCAATATTGTTGTACAACAACAACAACAAGAACAAGAACAACAACGTCGTTGATAAAGAATAGAAACAAAAATATGAATTCATCTTATTTAGCAGCAAACAAAAAGGAAAAAGGCAAGAGGAAGTGGAAAAATCTATAGAAATACAAACAGGATATCAAACTGTAAAACAGTGGCAAGGAAAAATGGTGCAGAATTTCGAGTGTAAATAAAAGGCGAGACATGAAAGAGAAAGTAGGTCCCTATTTTCACCTGCTTAACAAAGAAAAAATTTTTAAACAAAATAAAAAAAATTCCCTGTCATCACTATCTTTATGGCTGGATAGCCTTTTTATGAACTTGTTTTACAAGCTGATAATAAAACACAAAAAAAAAATTATTTATTTCCAGATACTCGTATTATTATTTTTATAGGCCATAAACTGTTTGGAATAAAAATATTTTTTCTTTATTAAGAATTTATCTAGAAAGCCATTAATTTGCGAATGACAATGGGAAAATACATTTTAATGGCCACTCTATTACACCCCTCCTGTATATACTTACACTAGATGCCTCAAATACTAATTGAGTTGACATTTAATTGCCAAAAAGAATAAACTTGCGATGTTTTTTTTTTTTTTTGGTGTTGACAACAACAAATTTATGGCCATAAAAAATAGAAGTGATGACAGCAAATAACCATTTAATATCGCATTAAAAAATGTAACTGCTTCGGAGATGAAGGTGGCTCCTAATATCTGTGAATCTATTCTGACTTTTTTACCCATTGGCTTTGTCCATTGCTACCAATGGATATGAATAATATGGAATGAAGGTTCTTAATAAAACCTTATTCCCAGTATAATGGGGCTGACCATTGATCTCACTGCCTATCGATTTCCACTTTTGATAGCTTTCAGCTCAAAGAACAATTAGACTGTGAGTATTGGGTTTTCAGACAATCTCTCAGTGGTCTTAGTCAGGGATGGAAAAGTTGGTACAATTGTACTTTTTTTAGCACTATTTGGAAGTCAAAAACATCATAGCACCTTAATGACTTATTTAGCACTATTGAAAAATTGTCTTTACTTTATTACATCACTCAAACGTTCTGTCTCATCAGTGTATAATTTTTTGTTTTCGTTTCATTTGCATATGGCAACTCGATGCTAACTTGATATATCAAGAGTTATAAAAGGAATATTATCCGTTCCACATGCATCTGAAAATTTAGAAAGGATATTTTCATACCAAAATTTAATAAAAATCAAAAGCGACAAATGGACTGTTTCCTTTGACTGTCTCTAATTTAATCCAAACAAAGGATTTATTGAAGTCATTTAATTAGTGTTGCTACAATTTTGAAATATCAAATAGTTTGCTGGTAAAAAATTTATCATAAATAGTGATTTAAAATTTAGATCTCATAAACTTTTTTTATTCCTTTATAGTTAAGTATTAAATTAAGTTGTTAAGTTTATCTATTTTAAAGTGCTTTTCATAATTATAGGAACACCAGCATTTCAATAATAATAAACAATGAATTGTCTTCAGGTTATATATTTTCTGATGAAAAAAGTGGAACCTAGATAGACCAGATGGCTATCGATACTATTGACGTGACCTTAGAAATTCAAATTTTAGGGATATAATTTATTGCTGGGGGGTTATTTCTTTAAGTGGTTGCCACGAATTTCAGTTTCCATCTACGCGAATGTATAGAACAGAGTACATTACTGTTCTTAGCTGTAGTTTTCTCCTCTTCTTGAGAGAAAATAATGAAAATATATTTTACAATAGGACAATGCCAGAATTCATATCAGCCGATAGAGGATGGAATGGTTCCGTAAACAATCTCTTGAGAATTTATCGTGGCCCGCTTGCTCTCCTGATATGAATACTATTGAAAACGGTTTTCCCAAACGAATTCCTCATTCTTGTCCGAAGATTATATTCAAAATAACAGGCAATTTATCAGTGCTGAAAAATTGAAATTAAAAATAATCGAAAAGTGGGTGAAAATAGACGGAGAAATATTAAATAATCTTTATAAGAATATCAAAGACCAAATTTTTACTTTAATAAGGAGGGTTTACTAAGTTTTAAGTATAAATATTTTTAGTAAATAAAGTTTCTTATTGAACAAAAATGAGACTGGTGCTACAATTTTGCAAAGACTAAAAACCTTAATTTTTATAATGAAGTCAAAACTGTGCTAACAATTTGAAAAATTTTCTGTTTTTTTGTTCTTTTACATTAATACTACACACAATGAAATGAATTGTCATATTTTTATAAAAAGTTTAGAAAAGAAAAAAGTGAATTTAGTACAATCGGTCTGAAAAAAGTACAATTTTTTATGAACGTTAGCACAATTTGTTAAGCCCAATTTCCCATCCCTGGTCTTAGTAGCATTTTCAGGAAGTAAAAGCTCTCTCGCTCTCTCTCTCTCTCTCTCTCTCTTTCACTCTCCCTCTCTCTCTTTATCTCTCTCTCTCTCTCTGCTGAAATTGAAATAAGTTCCTGTCGTACGGAAATTGTATTTGGCTCTGTGACTCTTGAAAAGCAAAAATGGTTGATGAATCAGATTTCTAAGTGGTTTTGGGATTGCAATCTTCATAAATGGAAAATTACATGTGGTATATGAACTGCTGTTTTCCTCGAATCAGCCAACTTTTGAGGCATCCTTTAATCTGCCGCTAATCTCAAATAATTTTTATGAAGAAAATTTTGTAATTATTACAGGCATATGGCAAATGCAGTGTGGTATAGGGCATCTCATTAGGATTAGAATTTTCCTTCCAATGCTTTGGTAGTACCAAATTTAAAACAATCTTCCCATTCAACCATAATTTTACGATAGTAGCGAGAAGGCGAAGCTTTTTATGTACTCCACAAAGCAGAGATATTAATAAAAATGAATAAACTAAGAAGGTTTCAATGGAAAGGGAATCTGTAATCTGGCGATTGAACTTTTGTTATCCTATAAGTACAGTAAAAGGAGAAATCTGCATATTCTTTTAGCCGTTCTCCGTACTCTGGCATCTATACGGTAGACAGACAAGACTTAGTGTCTTGATAATTAATCTCCCAACAATTTATTGAAAAATTCTTTGCAATACACATGGTCAATACAGGGTGGCTAATATATAATGCAACAAGGTAAGCGATATATTTTAAAATTTTTTTTTTAATTTTATTGTTCAAAAGAAAAAAATATTGGAATCAGTTTAGATTTGTTCGAATTGGCCACCTTTGATACGAATTCTGACCTTCAAATGGCTGACATAGCCATCACAGGCTGCACAAAAATGGTTCTGCGGTATTTTGGCCCATGAGATGATCGACACTTTGGTATTTTTTAGTGAGAACCTTACCAACGGATTAAGATCCGGAGATTTTGGTAGCCATTGTGCGATAGAAATAAAGCGAGGAACCTTCTTATTAAGCCATTTTTGATTGACGCATGCTGAGTGGGATGGTGCTGAGTACTGTTGGAATGGCCATGTTTCTGCGGCCGAAATGTTTGTCTGTCCAGGGCTTCAATATTGTCTTTAAGACATTATCCCGATAATATTCGGCATTTATTTTGACGCCACGGTCGATAAATACGAAAGGGAAGCAACCATCGGCCGTTACGGCGGCCCACACCATTACCATTGGCAACGCTTGAGTTCTGCTGGCTAATCACAGGTGTAAATTTTCAGCTGACCTCTATGCCAAGTAAACCCGATCATTTTGTTTGTTCACAAACTGCTCAATTTGGAATGGCTTCTCATCAGAGAAATGCGATAACTGGCCACTTTCATGCAAGCGAAGTAACTCATTGACTCTTTCCAGTTTAACTTTCTTTTGTTCATCGGTGAGCTCTTGCACTTTTTCGAACTTCAATGGCTTTAGTCCAACACCATTTTTCAATATGAGTTGCATCCCTTCTTGCGATATGTTCAGCTCACGAGCGAGTTTTCTACCACTACGTCGTGGATTTCGATCAAATTTGGCCTTCATTTTTCGGTTCATTTCTGGTGTTGTTATCGTTTTTGTTTTTTCCTTCACTTTTTGGACGTGATGCAACACTGCCAGTAAAGTAAATCAGTAGTAAGAGAATCAAAAGATTTATTCACATTTAAATGCTGGAGGGTTCTAACTATAGCCACCTGTGGTTTTCCAGCCAAATCTAAAGCAATCACACTACCATCACGCTTGAATTCCATTTTCTGAATGCAATAGAACAAAATGCTTTTGTAAGCTTGTAAATAATAAAATGAACTGTCACTGGAATAAATCTGTCAGCTGTCAGACGAGCGGTTTACAAATGATAACAACCTGAAGTTGGTTGCAAACATATCAGCGCCCCTGTACTGGCAAATAATATTAAACACACAGGGCGTATGAGTAATATTTATTAATGAAATTTGTTAATTAAATATTACTCATACGCTTACCTTACGTAAATAATAAAATGAACTGTCACTGGAATATATCTGTCAGCTGTCAGACGAGCGGTTTACAAATGATAACAACCTGAAGTTGGTTGCAATATATATTAGCCACCCTGTACATGCATAATTGGCCAATACAATTCTTTAGTCAAGATAGGTTACACGCTATCCACTTAATTTGTTAATTTTATGCTTGAGTAGCTGTGACCTACAGTTTATAGTCGACTCCGAACAGCAGTGTTCTTGAGAAACTTTTCATGGCAATTTTATTTTTCTCTATTAGAGTTCTTGCCATAAATCTGCTGAGATGAAATCATGGAATGTCTGACCTGTAGTTTGAATCGAGATTTCGCGTCTAGCAACCCAAAATACTATCTAGTGGATTACGGCGACTACACACAGAAACATGTGGATTCAACCTTTCATATTCGCTGAAGAAACTTAAGAGGTACTCCTAAGATGGAGAGAAGTATTTATATTCTCTAGGAATTGCCAGATCTAATGGCAGTTCTTGAGGGAAATTTGTTTTCTTCTACCAAGTCAAATCTATGAATATCAATCAAAAACACAAACGTAATCGGCTTAAAATTTGCTAACAAACTTTTTGGAATTGTTAGATTTTGAATTATTATTTTCTGTTATGTTTTATATAACTTTCCCTATTTTTAAAAACAAAAAATGAAAAGCATTTTGTTTAAAAAAAGAAAACCTAGCCATTCATCTTCATATTTCCCTAACCATTTAAATTCTATTTCTTCTCACTCTCACGCTATCTCTCTCTCTCGTAACCCTTAGCTTTGCAATCAAACTATCCATCTTCTTGCCGTTATGCTCTCCTGCCCTATGCTTACATTTGTTTTCCAACAAACTCATCCATTAAGCGAATTTAGACCATCAAAGTCATTGATCAAATGGTGATTTTGTGTTACATTCTTCTGCTTCTTCTTCTTTTGTTTCCCCCCTCTTTTTCTTGAAAATGGATTTGAAGATAAATACAGAGATGGCTTCAAACCCAAAACAAAAAACAAGCAAAAAATAACCAAAAAAAGGAAACGCAATTTAAGAGATAAAAAGGGTCACTTGGCATATTTAGCGTTTCCTTAAAGCCGTTTAATTCAATCATAAAATTTTAGTAGCCATTCAAACCAAACAATCTCTCTGTACTGTAACAAGAAACAAAACCGAAATCAATTCATTTGAGGATGATGATGATGATGAAGGATATAAGAAATGCTTGTCAGTGATTTTTATTTCGAAAGAATAAAAAACAACATAAACCGGGACGTATGAGTGATATTTATTTGTGGGGAAGCCATTGCCATTGAATTAAATGTTCCTCATACTCACTGGTGGTCTGCTGTTGTTATCATATGTTAACGATGATTTTCAATGGTAAAGATAATTTGTAATGGAAATTGTTATGAATTTAGATTTTAAAATATAAAGAAAGCATAGATGAAAGTCTGTATTAACTTTACTTGTTTTAAGAAAAGAGGAAATAGGCCTTTTGTTCATAGAAAAGAAAAACTTAAATACAGAAAAATAATACGAAAACTTGTTATGACCAGTTGTGGTCATAAAATCTAATTTATTTGTTATTTATTTATTTATTTCAAGTTATTAATTTCACACAACAAGACATAGATCTTATAATTATAGTGTGAAAATTACATGAGTGGCCACGTAGGCCAAAGACATATCTAACTATATTATTAAAGGACCTTTGCAGTAAATATCTGCTTCGGGAATCATAATTAGCAATAACTTCACATGCATATAACAATCGTGGCATTAAATAGGCTTTGGCAATCAAAATTCTTATTTTCAAAGGCGTCACGTAATGCGTAGGCCATAAATTTCTCAGCATTCTGCTAATATGGGTAGACCAATCCAAGTTGTTATTGAAAATAACTCCCAAATTCTTTGCATACGATACACACTCTATTCTCTGGTTATTCAACATAATATCAAAATCGATGTTTAAATGAACGGTTTTCTTATGTATAACAAGAAATTTAGATTTCTGTGGATTAATTAAAAGTTTGTTAGCCGTTGCCCATTTATAGATATTATTAAGATCATGGCTGACTTTAAAAACATTCTCCTTAATGTGCTGTAAAGAACCTCCAAGAAAAATTTGTACATCATCCGCTTAAAGGTGTATCTTGCTGTGTTCCAAATAGTCTAGAAGATCATTAATATACAATGAGAATAAAAGCGGTCCCAATATCGAACCCTGAGGAACTCCCTTGGTAACAGCCAAGGATTATGAGTACTCGCCATTAAGACATACTAGTTGAAAACGATTACTAAGATATGATTTCAGTAAACAACTAGACGTACTGGAGAAGTTCAAGAGTCTTTGCAGTTTCGTAAGAAGAATTTTGTGATCAACCGAATCGAATGCTTTTGAATGATCAAGTAATACAAGAACATTAATTTTGCCATTGTCAATATCGTACCGAATATCTTCGCAAAAATTAATGAAAGTAGTACTGCAGCTGAGTGTTTAGCATGAAAACCAGACTGAAATGGCGTAAGTAGATTAAATTCATTTATGAGATCATTCATTTGAGCGTGTAAAAGTTTCTCTAATATTTTCGACAGATAGGGCAGAATAGCAATTGGCCTAAATTCCAAATTAGATTTAGGTATAGGTATAATTTTAGCATATTTCCAATTACTAGGATATTTACTAGTAGTTATGATAGTGTTGAAGAGATGCGTAAGAAAATTTTTAATTTAATTTTAGTCGCCGTTGCCTAGTAGTTCGTATGTTGGCATATTAGACGTGAGGCCATGGTTAAAAATTCAGGTGAAATATTAAAACGAAAATATAAAAAAATTTATTTTAAATTATTATTAGACTTTCTCTCAGCAAAAACTCTGACAGTAAATATAACTACTCCAGTCACTCTTCTATAAAATTAATACACACAACATTTATAAGTAGTGTAAGAAACTTGGTTGTAATTCCGATTAAAGGGTTTGTATGTAGCCTAGTAGGTAGTGTGTTACGCTTATTAGACAAGAGCCCGTTCGTCAAACTTTCACTAACACATCTCAATTAAAATGAATTTTTCTATGACTGCAGTTAAAAATCGACTTTAATTTGTAGCTCACGCCAGTCATGGATAAAAATAAACACACGAAATACTCTGCCATTTAAAGTACTATCATACACCAATATTTTCTGCAATCGATCTATTTGAGAGAGTACTCAAATACTCATACACTGCGTTTGGTATCTGGGCGATAACTTTACAAAGGTTGGTATCCAAATGCTTAAATGTAAGAAAGTTCTTCGCATCCTTGACTTAACTAAAGCCAAAATCGGTGTTTTTATTTGGCATATCAAGACAACTCAAGCCACATACTTTCAATTTCATAATCTTCAATTGAAGGATGAA